>JBBMKD010000145.1:106346015-106402858 GCA_037834095.1 Argya squamiceps
TCAGGTTGTATTCTGACTCTGTCAGTGGTCTTTTGTATTATTGCATTTATTTTATTTTATTTTAACTTTTTTTCTTCCTATTAAATTGTATTTCTGACTTGGAGCCTCTCAATTGTTTTTCTTTCAAACCACTACAACAGCAGTAACGTGTATCAAGGTGATGGGGCTTTGGCAACCCTCACAGTGCACCTGAGGGCCGTGTCTGCCAGCCAGCAAGGCCAGGCAGAGCAGGCTGGCTGTTCAAGGGGAAGGTCCTGAGCTGGGAACAGCATCCACAGCATTGGCTGTCACACAAAATTGTTGGCAGGGCAGAGTGAGGCAGAGATCACAGAATCACAGAATTGTTTAGGTTGGAAAGGACCTCTAAGACCACTGGGTCCAGCTGTTAACCCAGCACTGTATTCAACACTAAACCATGTCCTCAAGTGCTACGTTCATCTTTTTTTGAGACATTTCCCAAGATAGTGATTCCACCACTTCCCTGGGAAGTTTGTTCCAGTGCTTGACAACCCTTTCAGTGAAGAAAATTTTCCCTATTATCTGATCTAAACCTCCTCTGGCATGACTTGAGTCCGTTTCCTCTGGTCACTTGTTACCTGGGAAAATAGACCAACCTACCTGGCTGTCCCCTCCTGTCAGGGAGTTGTGCAGAGCCAGAAGGTTCCCCCTGAGTCTCCTTTTCTCCAGGCTGAGCCCCACCAGCTCCCTCAGCTCCTCCTCAGGCTTGTGCTCCAGACCTTCCAGAACCCAGCTCTGTTCCCTTCTCTGGACTCATTCCAGCCCCTAAATGTTTTTCTTGTCATGAGGGGCCCAAAACTGGACACAGTTTTTTTTGAGTTGTATCAGGTGCTGGAAGTAGTTGCATAAACTCATGGAGATAATGGTGAAACTGGAAGTGGGGTGTTTGAGGAGTGAGACAGTGCAAAAGACATTTTAGAACATTCATTTCTTCCTGTTTCAAGCAAGGGCCCATATGTGGAGCTCCAGGGAAGAGCTGGAGGAGCTTTGCTCCTCTGGTGTCCCCAGAGGAGCAGAGCATGTCCTGCATTATCAAACACAGGCTTGATAGAAGGAATAGGTTAAAAATGCTTTTTGCCATTGATAGCATCCCACTTCCTGCCTGGATGATTCCCTGAGCCAGATTTTCTGAGTTACTCACCTTTCAAGGAATGACATAAATTACAAATTGATGTGACCATCGTGCTTCTGCCTGGGGCTTCTCCCTCAGCCCTCCAGTGTGGTGCAGAAGTGGTGCACACACACAGCTCAGGGCCTCACTGGAGCTATGTGCTATCAGTGTCCCTCCAAACTGATCTGGAAACCTGAGCTGGGAATAAAAAACAGACAGTAATTAAAAATAATAATAGAAAGTCAGCAGAAAGCAGCAGACAGTAAAGGCTAGGATTAAAAAATGATCAGTGCTACTTGTTCTGTGGCTTCCAAATCTACTTCTTTTCTAGGTTGTGTTCAAGATTTTCAGGCTGTGTTATGAAACCTACTGTGCAGTCATGTGGATCAAGACAAGCTGAACACTCCTCCTGCCTGGGCTTTTTGGACCACTCTGACATTTCTCAGACAGACACAGCTGTGCCACAGGGGTTAGAAAACTGGAGCAGTTATATTACAGTGTTAATTTCCATGGGTTATATTTCACTTTCTTCTGGCTGAAATGAAATTAATTGGCTTTTTTCTTTTTTTTTCAACTGAACTTTAAAAAGCATGTGAGTCGATCAAAAGTCTGAGTGCTTTTAAGTATTGATGGAGCTGTTGTGCTGTGGATGGGAATTCTTTCTCTGCAGTGCTCAACAAAATGAAGACCTATTTCTGTGATGTGATGTGTTATTCTATGTTTTATTTATTTGGAGTCTTTCACTGGATGATTTAACACGAGATGTTGTAGGTAGTAAAATGTCCATTAGCTAAAAAAAATGTCCAGACAGCTAATCAAAAATTATTCTATTGAAAAAATGAAATAAAATTTCTTTGCCTTAGGAATTAGTCTCAGTTCTAAATGGTTAAGTTCTGGGAGGGTGTACCAGTGAAATATTAAAGTATATTCAAATATGTTACACTTTCCTTGGACAACCTCATCAGTATGGACTGCAGGGTTGGTGTAAGTGCAGAGTAATATGCTTGTATTTCATCTCCTTTAAAAAGTGCCACTAGGATGGAAATTTTATTTGGATCTGGCTGTTATGGCCTGTGCAGTCCTTCACAGCACAGAGGTGATAGGATGTGGGTTAAGACAGTACAAAGATCTTCCCTGTTTGAAGCTGCAGGATGCAAGCAGCATCCTGTGGGTGTTTACTTCTTTATTACCTTGTCTGAAAACAAAATGCACCTCTACCTGATCAGGGCAACTATTTGGAGTTGTCATTAATTTCTGGAAAACAGAATAAAATAATGAATATATTCCCAGAATCTCTTGCTCTGGAAGGGAGCTTTGCAGGTCTCCAATTTAATCCTCTGTTCAGAGCTGATCTAACTTTGGATTTAGCTTGCTCAAGGATTTGCTTCCTTTCAAGTTTTGAATATCTCCAAAGACCAACGATTCATGATCACTCTGGGACCTTGTCCTGCAGATGAATCACTTGGAATTTATTTTCCTGTTATAAAGCCAGAAATTTTCCTGCTGCAACTTATGTCTGCTGCATTTTTCCCTTGCACCATTTGGTTATGAGAAGAGCTGGGCACCATTCCTGTGGTGGAAGAAAACACCAAGAGCCCTTTTCCACAGAATCACAGCATGGTTTGGGTTAGAAAAGGCCTTAAAGATCCTCTAATTCCAACATGTCCATGCCATGGACAGAGGCTCTAGATGAGGGCATCCTCTTTGGGCTAAAACCCCAAACAGTTCACTCCAGCCTCTTCCAGCAGTGGTTTTGGCAGGGATCTCATTAAAAGACAAACTTACCCCCACACAGGGTGAACCAGTCCAATCCTGCCCAATGGAAACTCAGAGCAGGATCTCTGTGCCTGAAGAGGAGAGAAACAGCACAGCACAAACCTGCTGAGCTGTCAGCTGCAGCAATGCCACGATTCCAATGCCTGTGTCTGGATCTGGTGAAACAATTCAGCTGTGAAAGCTGAAAGGGGTGAAGGTGAATGAGCAGGGAAGGCTGCTCTGGCTGGTTTTTGCAGATTGGGTGAGGGGGGACAGCACCCTCTAAGCACTGGGGTGAATTTTGGGTCTGTCTTGGCACTGCCAGGCACTGTGGAGATGGAAACACCACTGCATAGCAATCATCTGGGAAATTAAACTGTTGATTACAGCATACAGAGCTCGATAGCAGTTATTTATTTATTTTTTATCAAGAGCTTTTTTTTTTTTAAATTGCTGCTGATATTTAGCATGTGTAGAAATGTTCTTGGATTGGCAAAAAGTTCACTCAGAAAGGTTTCTCTTAAGTGAGATGTAACTTGTGCTGGTTTTGCATTGATTGAAGAAAAGCTGAAAGGAATAAAGAAAGCAAAGTTCCTTTCAATGTCAAGGGAAAACTCACCAGAAGTCCCCACTTGTGACCAGGTAATGTTGCAAAGAATGTGATTCTGTGAATATGTTGTGTCAGGAACTGGCATTCCTGCAAGTGCAAATCTTTCCTTTTCTTCATGAAACCCCGCAAAATGCCTCGCTTTCATCTGCTGCAAAATTAATCCAAATAGTGAAGAATCAATAATTTTTCCTCCCTGGTTGGCTCCAATATTGTGCAGTCACAGACTTATACCCTGTGTCCACAGGATATAAGAAAAAATCTTCCCAGCAACAAATAAACAACCTCCTCTTGTTATTTGTCATTTTATTTCACTTGTTTTATACATTCATTTAAAAAATATTTTTAAAATAAGTGTTTTATTGCCTTAAAATTGGATAAAGCTGTTCATATAAGAATGATAGAACTGCTACAGGCCTTTTAGCACATAAATAAGAGCTTAGAAAACTATTCTTCTAGTATGGAAACTGCAGCAAACTATCTGCATTTATCAGCCATGAATGAAAGTTTCTCAATCACATTTTATTTTCCTGAGGTTTAATTCACCTCTAGATCTGTAGAATATTTCAGCTTCTAGAGCTAAAGTTCTGGAATCTTTCCTTATCACTGAAATTCACTTGTTTATGCAAAGAAATAGCAAACAGGTAAGACATGCTGCTATATTTTAGGTCTAGTTGCAGCATTGAACAAATTTCCAGGTCCAAGCACGACATGAAGCACTCAGTTATACTGGGCTTATGTCTCTTGATAATTCCTATTGGTCCTTGGGTTTTCTGATTTCTCTTTGTCAAAAAATGTAGGATTTGATCTTTGGCCATAATTAAGTGTGACTCTGTAAAGAAATGGTTTTCATTTATAGGTCTTGCACTTCTGAGATCTGTTTTCCTTTTTAGTGTGAAACAATTAATGAGTTTTAAAAGTTCTGAGGTGAACCATGCCTGATAATTACTTGTCTTGATTTGGTGACCTGGGGGTGCACTTTGGTGGGCTTGTCTGTACAGTAGAGCAGGAGACCCCTGATAAATGAAGCCTTGCACTATGGAAACCCTCTGTGGATGACTTTCCAGCAGAGCTCCTGTTCGTATTTATCACACTGCTATTAAAAATGACCTTTCTACCAGCAAATGCATATTTTCTAGTGCGTATAAAATATGGGGGTTTGGAGTGTATCCTGCATTGATTTAAATCAAAAGTGACAGGGAACTGGGGGCACATTACTATCCCCTGCATCTGGTGTCTCATTTCCCACAAAAGATCCCAAAGTGTCGTGGAAGCTCATGATGTTGAAAACTGCTTAAAGAAAACACTCCTTTTCCTGAAACTGGGTCATGTATAAAAGTTCAGCTGCTGCTAATTAATTTTCTGTTCGTTGGCTGTCACATTTACCTTATCATGCAATGGACCTTCACTGTCAGTGCTCTTTCACCCTCCAGTGTGGATCTCAGCCACTTTGTCCCAAGGTCAGACATCTTAATTAGCAGCTTTCCTTTGCTGTAGGTACAGTGATCTGCCTCATCTGCTCTGATGGTATCAGATAAAACCCAGCAATGTCTCCCTCAGAGGTGACCTGGCAAAAGGAGCAAGGCATCATTCAGCCATGAAAGTGATGATTTGGCTTAAGTTGTGAAAAAAACCTAACCCCAGAAAAGCCTCCATCCCATAACTAAGAAACCACCCAGAGGGCTTTGCTGCAGCTTTTGTGTTGCTCTGGGGTACTTGCTGAGCATTTTTTTTTTCTTTGCTATCTGTCTAGAGGTGGAGGGATAGATAGACCCATGGCTCAGACAAAACTTTACATTCTCATTTTCATGTAGAATATTCTGAGTTGGAAGGGACTCACAAGGATCATCAAGTCCAACTCTTAAGTTTATCCCACACAGAGATAAACCCCATGACTTTGGTGTTATCAGCAATGTGCTCTGACCAGCTGAGCCAATCTCAGTGGCTGCTGTCTGCCCCACTTCTAGTCAAATCTGGCAGCACTATGAGGGACCCAGAATAAAGAAAGAAAAGTATTTCTGACCCTTTGTGGCTTTCACGTGAGAACTAATGTGATCATGAATGGATGCCTTGGTTGCTGTTAGAGAAATGCTGCACCACCTCCTGCCCAGACTGAAAGTCTGGGTTATGATGGTTATGGGCTCAAGTTATGCAAGGGGCGGTTCAGGTTGGATATTAGGGAATATTTCTTCACTGAAAGTGTGTTTCAGCATTGGAGCAACCTTTCCGGGGAGTGGTGGAGTCAGCATCCCTGGAAGTATTCAAAAAACAAATGAATATGGCACTTTGTGGTATAGTTTAGTGACCATGGTGGTATTTGGTCAAAGGTTGGACTTGATGATCTTGGAGACCTTTTCCAGTCTTTATGATTCTGTGTCTTCAGTCTATTATTCTGCCTTTTTCTGGGTGTGAAGAGCACAGTGGTAACACTCACTGATATTGTCTGCACTGGACCCTCACCAGCTCGACACCTAAAAGCCCTGGCAGAGCAGGGAAGGTTCTCACCTGATTTATGGAAAGGCTCTCTCAGATTTACTGCAATGCATTATAAAAGCTTCTCTGTACTTCACAGTACAAAATGAAGATGGGGATGTATTTTGCTGTAGATCTTAGAGCAGCTCAGAGAAAGCACAGCCTTTTATTTTTTAGTTATTGCCATTGCTTTTTTTTTAAAACTGTAATTGAGGTAGAGTAACTGTAGAGAAATTACTCTTTCTTTGTTTGAATAACAAAGACTCTGGGTGATGTATTAGATCACCTATTGAGATCTTTCCCAGCTTATATTTCTGAGCTTCTGTGACTCTTGGGATGACAAAAACTAAGGACAAAGCTTTGTCTCCTAAGAGCTAGCAGGAATTGCAAAACAATTGCTGAATATGACCTTATAGATGAATTTTACAGCTTTGGGACAATGGGATGCTCAATTCAACAACTTTTTTCTTTCCCTTGGTGCTGTTTTTCATTCTTGATGAAGTGGTCTCTTGGTGGAGCATACTATCATCTTTCATGAGCACCAATTGGGGAAGCATTAAGTACATAATAGGAAAGGCCTGATTGTGTTCCCAGGGTGGTGGGGGTAAAGTTTTTGGTTGACTTATGTGTGAGCAGAATTTGGCTCCAGGAACAAGCTGCCTTTTGCAGAGAGCAGCAAACACTTGTGTCAGTGCTCAGACTTGCAGAGACTGCACACAGGGCAGGGGTGGCTGTGGGTCCCAGGGTGCTGAGCAGAAGGACCCCCAAAGCACCAGAGTTGACCCGATAATCTGGCAAAACTTTTTCTTGTCTGTCCATTGCTTTTTTTCTCCCTCAGCCAGTTCCAGGCAGCTCTGTGAGCTGCAGCCCCTCATTGTGGAATCAGGGCTCCAGTCCCCCCTCTAAACCAACTGCAGAAAGCGCCAAGGTGGTTTCTTTAGTTTATCAGTCCCATATCTGCCTCAATCAGGTTTAGGTTTTCCTCTGTTCCCACTCTTAGATGTGAGACATTTTCAGAAACATTCCTGGCCTGCTTCCTGTGATGTACCCCGTCCTAGAGTAAATAGCTGGGAGATACTGTCTTGTGTATAAGTTTCCAAAGATCAATTTCATTTCAACACAACTTTGTCATAGAGAATATGCAGATTTTTCCACCCATTTGGTATTTCCTCATGTGTGTTGCTATGAAAGAGTCCTTTTCTTCCAACTACAAAAGGAACATAGGTCTTGTTAACTGTCTTGCATTGCAGTCAAGTGGTTCCTCACTTGATTTCTGAAAAGCAGGACTGAAAATTGGCCAGCAATTCTCCAGGGAACTGAGGCTATCAGCCTGAACCTAAATTTTAGGGTAATAGTGAAACACTTCTGGTGAAGGTAAATATCCCCATTTATTGAGTTGCCAGTGTCTTGCATGAGCTGCCTTTGAAGGCTTCTAGAGGGAAATCCTGTCTGACATCCCTTGGCACCAGCCTCTTAGGCAGGTGCAACACCTCACTGGAGATCCTGCAGAAAGATTGGCTTGCTGAGCATCAGAGAACAATTAATCTTGTAAATGTGTATTTCAGGGTAAGAGAAATTACCCTCTGCTGCTTTATTTTCATCCAGAGCAGCAGGATCTAAATCCTCCATGTAGACAGACAGACCTTTGACACCCAAACGAGGTCAGAGGAAACCACATCTCCTGAACCTCAGGCTCATTCACTGAGGGAAACTTGAAGCAAACTTTTACTTTAGGCAAGTCCATAACCATTCTGAAGTAAGATCAGGTTTAATACTTACTTTTTATATCCAGGTTTTGTAAGGTTTGTCTAAAATGATAAAACATCTCTGCAGCCATCCCAAGTGTTCCTGTGCAAGTGAGAACTACTTGAATTACTTTATGTTGTTTTTTTCTGGTCTGAGATTCTCAATCAGATTCCTGATTCACTGCAGAGAGAGTGGTCAGGCACTGACCAGTTTGCTGAACTTCACTAGAATTGCACAAGTCTCCTGCAGGCATTTTTTTTTTCTGAACTGTTTCAACTAATGAAAAATAACTGTCAGTATGCAAAAAGCTGAATAACGAGGGGATGGCCACATGCCATAGATCCCTTTGAGTGTGAGACACCTTTTACTATTTCCTCTGTTCATGTTGATGTTTCCCCTGACTTCAGGCTTGCTCAGGCAAAGTACTGACACTGGGAGAATCACATCTGTCACCTCTATGCAGTACAGTTTGGGAAAGTAAAGTTCCAGCAGTCATGAGGCCATGGACAAATAAAATAATTTACTGTGAAATGCTGCTAAGGAAAGACATAAATAAATTTTTCTCTATCTGTTCTCTCTCTCTTTGTCTCAGACATGCAAAAATTCATCTGCATATTGCCTATAAGGAATATATATTGTAGATCCTCTCACAGTGTAGCCTGGGAGCTATGCCTTTCCTCTTTATGCTAAATGACAAACTCAATAAGTTATGACATAGTTTTGTCTCTCTTTTGTCTCCTTTTCCAGTCAAAACTGAATGCTTGCTTTATGCTTGTTTTATGGGAAAATCTTGGAGCTCCTTAACTATCAATAAAATTCGTACTGTACCAAGATATTTTGGAACAGCCTGTAATAGAGTGGGCAATGGGATCTAAAATGAAAGAACTGATCCAATTCTTTTGCAGGCTGTGATGCTTCACACTGGTCAAACAATGGGTTTGCTTCCCTACATCTTGCTTTTGACTTTCACTCCCTGCAAATCTTCAGGGGAATATTACTGCTGAAATAAAAACTGAGTTGGAACTTCATTGATGTTTACCTTTAAAAATAGCTTGTGTGATGAAGGAACAAGACTGCATTGCTTTTCAGTCTAAACTTTTATTTGTCATAGTCATCAGCTGCTGTACCTGGAAGAAGGGAAGGCAGGTGTGTTAACCAGATGGACAGATGGAACAAAATGTCACTGAACTGTGCAGGCGTGGAAACAGAAAGACCTAGGACAAATGACATTTTGGATGGAGGGTGACCCAGCCAGTCAGTTGCAGGGAAATTATTGTAAAAATTGAAAGAAACATCTAGAAAAAACGTTTCAAGATGTAGGAATTGCTGCTGAATTCTTGAAACCATTGTGCTTGGAAAAGGGGGAACACAGGCAGATCTTAAACTGGAGGCTTAATACACAAGGAATGCGTTGGAGGGTTTCTTCAGAGGAGTAAGATACAACTTATTCACTCCCTTCAGCCATCCTGGCTTAACTAGGACATCACCTGAAGTAACCTCAGATCTTTGGGGAACACCCCTTATTTCAGAAGGGCTCTGTCTGGAACTACCAGGGATATTTCATATTCCATCAGAACCATGGAATCACAGAGTGGTTTGGGTTGGAAGAGACCTCAAATCTCAACTAGTTCCAACCTCCCTGCCATGGACTAGATTATGTTGTTCATATCCCCATTCTCCTTTAAACTCCAACCTCTCTGGAGCCAGTTCTTCCCCTTTTCCATCCTCAACTACAACAACCCATATTTGAATGTTGTTTCCTGGTTTCTTATTCTAACACATTATCTGCTTATTTTCCAGTTTGTATGTTTGTTTGTCTGGTTGGTTTTTTTACCAGTAAAAATAAACTTCCTAACTCATGTAATGCACAAAAATTTATAACAAGGAATTTTCTGCTATTACTCCTGCGTGCATGATTTTATAGTTAAGGGCCTTTTCTGTTATTACTGTTGTATAATGATTACAGAGAGAGCCTGAAAATGACAGCTGCAGTGAGATTTCATTTTTGTCTGGATAGCAGCATGGAATGTGGCATTCTGGTACTCAAACTGTTGTTTCTGAAGGCCACAGAAAACCCACAACTGGTTGCTTTTCACTAGAATTCTAAAATCTATTTTTAATAGAAACAATCCTTGAAAAAAGAAACCACAGTAATCATAAAATTGGCCTCAAGTTGTTCAATGCCAAACATAAAAATTTGATTTCCCCTCCTCCATAATTAAAATGAAAAAAACCCCAAACACATAAAATTGAAAGACTTGGTACTGGCCCATAGAAGAATAAAAGAAAATGTGTTAGTTTTGGTCTTTTTGTAAAGTGAGCAGCTGTCCAGTCTGGTGCAATTAAACAGATTAAACAGAATTAAGCATCCCAAACATCCCAAATATTCTGAATTTACTATTCAGACACATGATGGAAGCAGTGACTGAGGAAGACCAGAAGACACCCATATAAGCCCACAGTGACTGGACTGCAATGAACTATGAATATAAAGGAAGCTCTGCTAAAACTTGAAATGCAGACCAAAGGCAACAGAAAATACAAACCAGTGGCTCAGCACATATATCTGGATTTCATCAGCAGTCAATGTGATTCATTTGCATTTAAAAACCAATTTATATGAATACAATTGGTTGGCAGGGGACAGATGGGTAGTGGTTTTATTTTAGTAGCTGCATTTGTTGATGCAAGTTTATCAGCCAAAGGAAAGATTTTCTTTCTATATCTGTACGGAACATTTTCAACAAGGTTTATAACTTAGTAGGGTAGAACTTTGTGTATGTTGGTTGTGTGTGCCATCAAAAACCCCAGTTTTTCTTCCTCTTAAGGAAAGTGGACCAAATAATCATCTGCAGTAACCACCACTACTGATATTTTCACTTATTTCTTTCCATTTAATAACTGTCAATATATTCAATATAGCTGTCACGTTCAAAGACTTTAGTGAAACAGGACCACCTATTTATTTTGCAATCATTTACCTGTAAAACAAGAGATCTGTGTTTTTGTGTCCATTTTAGGAGGCTGCAACACAAAGTATTGTAAAACTCCAAGACACCCATTCACACTTGTTCTTTTTCCCAGAGGTTTCCCTCCCCTCAGCAGTGTCTAGTGTCAATATCAAACTTTATGGGTGTCTGCTCTAATTATGGGAGACAGGAGGAAGAAAGGCAAGAGCAGCTTTGGTGACAGGGAGAAAGTGGTAATTGCTTTTTCACTTAGAAAGAAAGTCAATTGCACTTCTAGGGCAAGATTAAAAATCCTATTTTTCCAGTCCTGACCCAGTCTTCCTGTAGGTCTGCAAGATGGCACTGCTGACTGTCATTACTGTTTGCATTCATCTGTTGTAGGCTTGAAATCAGCACTTTTTCCACAACACCAAGAAAATTCACTTATATGTATTTTGGTGGTTTGCAGACTTCTACACTGTGACCATCTTTGCAGCCAGGCATTTCCTGACACAGCCTTCAGCTGGTTCACTTGAGCTTAATACTGATATGTAGTCTGGTCTTCCTCTTTCCCCTATGACAGGGAGTCAGTGATCACGTGGAAGATGAGATCAAAATTGAGTTTATCTTTGGTTAAAATCACCTTCCACAACCCAAACCTGTCCTTCAGTCAATTCCACTGTCCACAAAATGGAATGGACACAATTTTTGAGAGTCAGTGTCAGTGGTGTTATAATTGTTAATGGGCACCATCCCCTGTGGGCTGAAATAGCTGAGCTCCTTTGGGATGAAGAAGTCTCTGAAGGTAGAAAAGAATTTCATGCTTTAATTTATACTAGTCCAGGTAAAGAGTCCATTTGGGACCATTGTCTGTTTGAACAAGGATTTCCAACATAATTAACATTATAGCTAAAAAAAATTAGTTTAAGTAGAGCCACCTGGGGGGAAGAAATGAAAACAGTGGAGTGCTCCAGTAAACTTTTTAGGTCCCTTGCTATGTGCAAATATCTTCAAAATTCTCCTGCCCTTGAAACGCTGATCTAAGAGACCCCAATACATTCATTGACACTGATATAGATGTCATGCTCCCCAAAGCATATCCTAGCAAGACTGGAAAGCAGAAAACAGGAAGAAGAGACTGAAGGACATCTCCAGGTTGAAAGGAAATGGCCCCAGGTCACAATGCAGGAAGTTTAGATTGGAAATCAGGAGCAATTCCTCACTGTGGTCAAGCACTGGGACAGGTTGCCCAGGGAAGTGTTGGGGTCACCAACCCTGGGACTATTTAGGAGAAGTGTAGATGTGGCTCTCAAGGACATTGTTTAGTGGTGGACTTGGCTGTGCTGGTATAACAGTTGGACATGATGATTTTAAAGGTCTTTTCCAACCCACATAATTCCACGGTTCTATGACACAGAGAACAACAGAGGAGCTTTGGTATGGGGGACCCTGTGGTTCCCTGAACAAGGGCTGTGCAGCTCCCAGTGAGGGAGGCATAGGAAAGGGCAGTCTGTCTTGGTAAAAACCAGAGAGAGTGAGCACGAAATCTACCTTGGCCCTGTAGCTCTTGGAGGTGTCTGCAAGTTTAACAAATCCTCTAGTTGAGGAATCCAGAGTGCTCTGACATTGCATTAATCATGCCCAAGGGAGATATTATCCCTAAGAGAAACCAGGAACAGGCAAGCTGTCAGATCCTGGCTGGAATGTCCCCATGGAAAAGGGAGAAGGTGACCTTATTTAGCCTGCCAAGTGTCACAGCAATGGGATTTCCCTGCCCCAGGGTGAGAAAATACAGCAAAACTAATCACCTTAAGAGGGTTCAGAGGGATTTAAAAGGCATATTAATATCTAGGGAAATGCTCTGCTTTCATAAGTTCATTAGTACGTGGTTACCTCTGTCTTTATACCTCATACACTTTCGTGTTCCCAGTAAATCCTCCCACCTCTCTTCAATCTTACATTCTTATCAGTAGGGAGGGGGGAGGTGGCTCCTGGGCTGCAGGTTGTTAGATTTATGTCCTTGTCTTTGATCCTCTGAGCCTGTCACTCCCTGCCAGACAGTGCTATTAGTACTGAATCCCTTCAAAGGCAGCAGCAGCCTCTGGCTGACACAGAGGAAACTTTAAGGTCAGCTGCTGAGAAACCCAGATGCTGGGGAAAGTAGACCAACTCCTCAATGACACTGGAGAAATCCTGTACAGCCTTGCAGAGGGAAGAGGGAAGACAATTTGAGTTAGAACATGGGAGAAATGCTGGATTTGCTTCTGAATTGGTTGGGAAAACATTTACTTTTTTATCACTACCAGCAAACCATCCATGCTGGGAGCTGTTGTGGAGCTTTGGGATCAGCCAGGCTGTGCCTTTCCCTTCCGTCCAGAGCTTCATGGGGAAGCTCCCTGGTCTGCACAGATTCCCAAACCATGCTGGGGAACCAACCCTTTGGGAAGCCACTGGCTGGTCTGGGTGAAACCAGAGAGGGGCTTTTTAATCTTTTTTATCTTTTTACCATCATGGATGCTGAATTCCTGCACCTGTGCCCCAGTGTTGTTAATTTTCTGGTATCAACAACGGCAAATGAAAAAGAAGTTCATGCTTCTCAGAGGATTTAATTTCAGACCATTGCAGAGGTGCAGGACCAGAAAGTCTTTGTTTTCTCTCAAGTAAGGGAGAGCCAATATTTAATACTGAGGGCTCAGCACCCCAATAAAGATCTCTTCATTTAGCAATAGTACTGCAAAAAAAAAAATAAAATGCAAACCTCACACACCCTCCATGGGTCACTGGACTAGCTAAGCCCTTCAGCCCAGGTTCCTCATTTTTTTGGGCCACATGCCCATCATTTCAAGCTGGAAACACAGAAGTGCTAGAAAATCGTGCTAGTCATGGTGTCCCTTTCAGCTCTAAGGCACAGACTAAAATTCTCTTCTTACTACAGTTGTATAAATTTGATATATTTAGTGTTGTCAACAGGCAGGAGAAAATACTTCTTGTGCTTTCACTGACATTTCAATGCCTTTTTATGATTGATGTCAAGGGGATATTTAGGTGCTTAGATATCTATGACATCTATTCCCACTGTTTTCTCTCCAGAAAAAAAAAAATCCAACAAACCAAAACATTTGAAATCGAGCATACTGCTTAATAATTGAGTACCAGCTGTGACGAGAAGACAAGGGAAAAAATTGTGAAATATTTTCTGGAGCACTGGGCTTGGAGAGAAGATAAGTGGTACAAATGGCAGCTGTTTTTAGTGGCAACCCTGAAGCTAAATTGCTGGGGTAAAAACTGATTAATGTCTTTTTTAATAACCTGGATGATGGGGCAGTGCAGTGTCAGCAAGTTCATAGACATCACGTCTTCTCAATCATCTGGGGCTGGTATATGGAGAGTGTGTTGCTATGTCAGGGGACATAGACAGGTTGGGGAAAGGTGTTGACAGGAGGCTTCACAGAGAGACATGAAGAGGAAATATCACCTTTATAAATTAGGATTTATAAACTGATGACCTGAGACCAGCCCATGTCCCAATAAACTGTGAAACCAAAGACTTGTCAAAGACGTTGGAATTGGAGTTAAAATTATGACTATACACAGTAAGATGAGAGAGCAAAGACATGGCAAAGGAATCTCTGGGGTTATAGGAGGTGATCTTTTTGTCTGTAGCACTACTGATTGATCCAACACTTGCAGGCATTGCATATTTTTAGCCACTGTGTTGGGAGTTGACATAATTTTCACAAAGAAAAATGCCATTGTCAGTTTATTGTCCTTCACAGTTGTCTGACATCCCCTAAAAAATAATCAGGTATTTGTGGAGACCTTGGTGATTACTCAAATAGCATATTTCACATGATCAGTGCTAGGGAGTTTCTATCCTGATAATCATACTACAATATTTTCCTTGGTCAAGAGGCAAAATCCTAAAATGTATTTTCTTTATCATCTTCATTAGGATTTAAACCAGGCCACTGTTTAAAACATGGAATGAGGGGATATAGATAACTGTGTGATCCTGTGCATACAGGGGCTAATTGAAATGGATAATTTGTAAATCACATCATCTTTACTGGAATCTATTTGGTGGATATTTAAAATTCATAAGTATGTTAGATGAAAAGTCAGTGCTTCTCATGAATGGCTCGTTAATTGGAAAGGTGTCTAAAGTCAGCAATGATCACAGTCAGCCCAACATGGGTCTTTCTTTGCATTTTAGCAATTTACTACTGCCAAAAGCAGAATATTAAATTAACTGGGCACAGACTCATATTGCTGGGATTCCACTCACCTTATTCAGGAGTGGGATTCCATCCTTCCTGTTTTCATGTCTGCAATGTGTGTGTCTGCAACTGAAAAATCTTCATGCTAGACATTGTTTAGCCAAGAGGGAAAGCAATGGGCAATTTTATCTATTTTAGCTGTCTTTGCTAAACTGAGAGTGAAACAAAAGGACTCAGGATGGTTACATTATCTGTTGAGTTCAAAGTAAACCTCCATTAAATTCAGAGCCTGGACAATTACAACAAATACTGATATTTACTTTGTATGGCAAATTAAGACTGCTGTTAGTCCGGGGTCACTATGTGCTCAAAAGGAACAAAAGGAAGAGGCACAATCAGTAGGACATCCCTTCAACATACTCGAGATGTGAGGAACTCATCCCCTCAGGAGTCTGCTGCTCTGAATTACTGGTGAAAGGGACCACCTTGTTCTTCCCATTGATGACAGGATGAGACAGGCTTTTAGTCCTGGCATTGTGAACATTCCATTTCCCAGACTGACTGGTAGCAGGCAGTCTGTCTACAAGCTAAAGGATCTCAGCCTATTTCTCACACATAAACCTGAAAATGCCCAGTCTTGAGCAAGTGACTTAGGATGAAAATTTTTGCTGTTCAGGCCACTGCAGTCTCTCACTTCTTTGTGACCTTGTGTAGTTAATGGTGTGCTCCACTTGCCAAAGGAAGAAAGATGGGCTGTGGCTTTTCTCTGTGTGGTGTACCTTTTCGTGGTGGGCATTCCTTCCCTCCCCTCCTGACTCCACAGGGGCACACCTCTGCTATCCTCTGCTCCAGTGGAGAGAGGATGAGTGATAACCACGTTCCCATCAGGTGTCTTGGTGTCTTCATAGTGTTCTTGAATCTGCTTTGTGCCTGAAATGCCCTATTTTCTGTTGAATCAGTTACTGCTGATGCAACATCTGCTAAAGCATGTGCTTGAGGGAAGGTGACTTTTGCAGTTCTTTTCTTAAATTCAGGTGGCAAGTGTCCAAAAGGCTGTAGATGCACGTGAAGGACTATAAGTTACAGCTGGAGTAAGAACTGACCTCATCCTCTGGGCCTAAAAACCTTTGCTGGGTCACTTCAGAGAACAGACCAGTATGGGAGCACTGCAAAATTAAATCTTTGTTAAAAACTGTATCCAGTGATACTTCAGACTTGAGCAGATACTTGCAAATGTTTGGTTTGAGCTGTATGATAATTATCCCCTCTATAGCAGTTTCCATTTCTTGGTGGCATTTCAGTCCCAGGATGCAGACTACCACACTGGAACAACAAATATGTAAAAGCAGGTACATACTTCTAGGGGAAAAAAGCCCACAGACAGCTATAGAAAATAATTTGACATTTGGTTTAAGAAGACACTGACTGACAAGGCACTGAAAAAGGGGAAATTTTCTTCACTTTGTGCATTTTAGATGAGGTAGAGCTTTTAGCAAAACTGGCTGCTGCAAAAGACAACATGAAAAAACATAAAAAATCAATAACCTGAAAAACATATCCTGATTTTAAACATTTTCTTTTACCGTGTAGTTCAGTTAAATAAATTATGAAAACACATGTAGGTCTTCCTGAAGGAATGGTTAGATGGAAAGGCAGACCTCTAACCAGTTGTCACCTGTTTCTGCTGTAAAGATTAAATGGTTTTCACCCTGTGTCTCTTGTTCCCATCCTTCAAGAGGAAACAGCTTTTGAGCACCTCAGAAAAGAAACCCATTGCCTACAAATGAACACAGCAAATGTTTGAGCTCAGTCTCCATCAGGGTGATGCATACATGCACCCCAAGGTTGCTCATCAATTACCAGGCAAAAGAAACAAGGCTCCAGGGATTTGGGGTTTGCCATATCCATTTACAAAATTGCTGTGCTTAAGGGGATGAAGAGGAAGCTGGCAAGGTTCTGCTTGCAGTAGTTGGGTTTAGCATTGGATTTAATTTGATCCAAGATGTTACTGTTGAAGGAGCAGAAAGCATAATGGCTGCAATACAGAAGCTTGCCACATTAGGTCTGTGTTTTCTTCAGGTCCACCTGGTGGTTAACTGTAAATTGGTTTTGAGGCACTTTAGTAAATGGATAAATGAGCTACAAGTTTTAAACCTGAATTGTTGCAGTACAGGTCTGTTAGATCCCAAGGGGTGAGGATGATGCTATTACACTGCAGTGCTATTACACTGTATTTTATGTTCCCTGTGAGACCTAACAAATGATTAGTGGAGCTGAGTGTCTCAGTCACCATTAAATATGATGGCATGTTTTACTGGTGGAATGAAAAAGTAATGCCACTGTTTTTTGCAACGAGTCAATCCATATGCTTTAAACCCAAATCATGTTCAAGGAAATATACTAGTAATGACATGCCATTAGCTGATAATTGTTGAACAGTAAATTTTAGTTCAATGTCATTTAGTTCAAGGGATCAACCTCAATACTAGACTTAGGGTAATACTAGGGGTGTGATGTGGGTGCTCCAGATGGACCTGCTGGGGTGAAATGCCCTATGAGGTCACAGGCAGCACCTGGGGGCTCTGCTCATCACCCCTGGCTGTCCCGTGCTGGGCAGTGCTGTGTCTCCATTCCAGGGAAGGACACTTGTCCCAGCCTGGGCAGGGTGGTGATGACAGAGGGCAACTTCTGCAGGATCAACCCAAGTGCTGCACTGCTGCAGTTTTCCCCTGGGAGCAGCTTACCGGCTCTGCTGCTTTCTCCAGGCCACAGCGAAAGTTTGTGGGTCCCTCAGTCTTGCTAGCTGGAAGCATGGTGAAGCTTTTGGAAGTGATAAGAGCGGACCCCTTTCCATGGGTAGAAGATGTTTATTGCTGGATCTCCACGAGGAAAAGGGCGGGGTCTGGCCTATGCTTCTCCCTTAAGTACCTCAGAACATAGCTCGAAGCCACAGGGGAATTTGACCAATAGGTGGGAAGGGGTTGGGTGTTCTAGAAGGGGTTAGTCGTCAGGACAATGGAAAAGGGGCAGGTGTTTGAGCACCTATGCAGGGTGTTTGACAAGGGGGTCAGGGGAGGGGTTTGGGAAGGAGCAAGCTGGGCACATACAGGCAAGATACATGTAACTCTGAAAGGTTTAACCATGCACCGCAACACTGCACTTTTCTCTGGAAGGTCTCTCTTCCCCATTACACATTTCTAGGCCTCTTCTACACTTTTATTCAAGCTGATCCTGGCTGTGTTGTCAGTCTCTTTGCTCTTTGGGTTCTCTATGTGAAGATAAGAAATTGGGAATGGAGCCACCTCTTGGAGACTGAAGGGTCCCTTGTCCTGCACCAGGTACAGGAGTGAGTCCTTTCCCAGAGGGGGTTAAGGGAAGGGCATGAGAATATGTGACAGGATTGAATGCTTCTGGTGGCAGCTGCTGCCTGAGAGTTTTCCAGCTTTGCAGGGGGAGAGAAGGAAGAGGAATGCATACAGCACATCCATACATCAAGACCAGTTTTCTACTTCAGACCTTCTGTTTGCTTATTTATCTGAAAAAAACCAGAATAGTTCAGCATATCTGGAGACCTCTGGAGGCCTCCCAACAACTGCATGCTATACAAATACTTCAAACTATGAAGTTCCTTGCTCTAAAATGACCTCTTATTCCATATGCAGGCTTTATCTTGCCTCACACAAGAGCAAACTGCATCTGTGCCCAAATACCTCTTTCTCTGTCAGCCAAACTGACACCTCTGCTGCAGTTGTGTGGAGCATATCACCAGTACTGCTGGCATGTAAGCTAGAAATACTCCAGATTTATAACAAGTTATCAAAAGTGTTTATGATAAATGGGGGTAATCACATCTGAACAGAGCCATTTATTCCTGTACTAACTCCACTGAATTACACCTGGGATAAATTTGAACTCTTATTTATTGTGTAAGTGTTAACAACCCAGCACAGTAACTGAGATTGTGTCTGGGGATCCAGATGGAAAAGATCTATCTCTTCTTTTTTTGTCCCCTGACTGTTTCTCATATTGTTCACAGATGGATGTCTCTACTAGAAATTAACAGTGAAGCTGATGACTTTGTTTTTATTGAGCTGAACAAGTCAAACAACTTGTTTTCTCTTCTCAGAAGGTTTGTTTTGGCCTATCTTGAGACTGAGAATTAAACCCTGCAGCTGTTCCTGGTATTGATAATCAAAATCACAAAGGAGACTGATTCTTAATAATTCTAAAGAAACAATGTTCTGTTGGGAATGCTGTGTTTTCTGAGGTGAGTACTTCTCATTTTGTGAGGTTATAAGTAGCAGTTTCTTAGTTAATTGCATTCCCTGGCAGTTGGGGTCAGAGAACCACAGAATGTTTTGGGTTGGAAGGGACCCTAAAGACCATCTCATTCCAACCCCTTGCTGGTCCCAGGGATACCTTCCACCTATCCCAGGTTGCTCCAAGCCTCATCCAGCCTGGTCTTCAACACTTCGAGGGATGGCACAGTGACTGATCACTACTACCAACAAAACACACACTGTTGTAGGCCCTCTTAGCAGGTTATTTCTATTTCTGTCTTCAGTCAGCATTAAACTGAAGAGTACACTCAGATGTACTCTCTGCTCAGAGTTTGTCCCTTTCTGTTTGTTTTACTTTTTTGCTGTGGCAGAGTTTAGTCATATTTATCTTTCTTTATAGTTATAGGCTAATCACAGGAAAGAATAGTTTCATTTATCAAAGTCATCCACTTGTTTCACATCTTCTCACAAGAGCTACTGTGCTGTCATCTTTGAACTTGAGCTCAAAAACAAACAAAAAAAACAACCCAGCACCAAAAAAGAAGAGGAGCTCAAAATAGTCCTATGACAGTCTGAATGTACCACCACCACAATTTAGTGTCTTCCTTTCAGACAGGTTTTCAATGGGGATATTTAAATCGAGGCTTTTTTTAAACTTCTGAGTTTCTTCTCTTATAACTGAGAATGTTTGGAAAAAAAATAGGAGGAAGGCTGGAAACGGGTTTGTTTGTGTCTGTCTGTGTGGAGAGCAAAAGAAGGCAAAGAGATGTGAATTTTTTTGAAAAGAGGAAGAATTAAAGGAGAACATGCTTACTTTTATCTACCCAAGCTTCTGAGGAGCCAGGCATGACATCCCATTGATTGGAAATCCAGCCACAGGATATTGAGGATATTCAAGCAGCAAGTTTAAAATTTTCTAAAATCCTCTCAATTCAGCTGTTTCTTTGCACCTGGCACTGAATCACAGAATTTCTTGTGATAGTTTTGGAGTCACGCTCTGTCCTAACAGAGATGCTGAGAAGTAACAGATGACTTGCCAGGGGGAGGGGACATTTTAGGATACCAGGGAAGTGGTAAACACATAAATAACCTTTCCCACCTCTTGGGACATGTCTGTGTGCCCTGCCTTGGGCAGTGAGAGAGAGGCAGAGAGCAGTAAATCATTCTGCCCAACTCCTCCCAGAGGAGAAACACCTTAGTGTCTCTTTTTGATGGGCTTGATGGGAACATTTTCTTCACTTCCACAGCATGAGTGGTCCTGCCAGAAGCATGGGAGATGGCACTTATGGGGAAATAATTTCCAACACTGCTGAAACCCACCAGAATCCCTTCTGGGTGCAGCCTGTCCCCTCACCTGACCCCAGGTGCCTGTAACACCATTGCCTGTCTATTTTAGAGTGCTCCCATTGAGGCAGTACATCCCAGCCTTCCTTGCTGGCCTGGCTTGTAACACAGCACAGAGTCACTCCTCGTGGCAGAGGTGATAATAGCACAGGGTTAAAATGTTTCTAAAAATCATGGGAATTGTATACAATAGATGCAGGGGAGGTGGAAAGAAAGGTTGCCCCTGGATAGGCCTGGGAAAGGGAACCAAAACTATGTAGGCCCTGGAAACAAAGGTTAGGTTTTGTCTTTACTAGATCATGTGAAACTGCACCTGCATCATCATATGATAAATGATATGATTGTTAATTCTAGTGATTGTTTGGTAATTGAATATGATTATTATCTTAAACAAGAATCATGAGAAACGATATTTGGGGGGCTTGATGGAAACTACAAGGATTCATGCTTGGATGAGATCAATGTATACAATAGAACAATATGAGTTTAATAATTAATATATATAGTTATATAACAAAAGGCTATAAAAACACATCCATCTCAAATCCGTGTCAGAGTCAGATTTGGGTCTGTACCCTGTGCCCCTGATTCCCAGAGCTCTTCAATAAAAGCACCTGCATATAATCATTCTGTGATTATGTGTTTCAATGCTAACAGTGACAATCCTGTGTCATAAGGGGTGCCACAGGTGACACTTGGTGCTGATGTGTGTAACCTGTCTATAAAACATGTGCCACTCATGTCTGCTGTGTGCTTTGGTATCTCACACCTGTGGGTTAATAAGTGCCACCTTAACTGCAGAAATGGTGACTATGAAACACTGCAGAGAGACACTTCATTGTCTGGCTAGATTAATATCAGCTCAGAATGCTTTGGGAAGGAGAAAAAGAAATGGAAAAAAAAAGGGTGACTTTTGTTGCTTGGCTGTCACTGTGGCATTGGGAGGTTGCATGGAACTGCTGTTGAAGGTCAGTAATATCCAGGGACATGGTGAAATTACTATTTAGTAATAAAAGTATAGGAATTCTTGGGGTAATTTTCATTGCTCCATATAAGTCAGGGCTGCATCTCAACCTTGAATCCTACTTTTTTATTCTGTATCATAAAAAAGATATAATAGGCAGAGAAGTTGTTCAGGGAAAAGTGATTGAAAAGGACTAAAGAAAGGGAATGTTTTCTTTGGGGGTCAGCCACTATGGTACCTTTAGATTGGCCACAGAAAACACTAATTAAAAATATAAAAGGTTGTGTACAGAGAGCAACTGGATTGAATAATCTTACTAATGTTATCCAGATGGTCAAACCTGGGACCTTATTAATCTACTAAAGTTTTAATGTGGCTAATGGCAAATTGCCACTTATAATTGCATTATTTCTTCCAAAAAACCACTCAACAAACTCAAACCCAAATCATCCTACCACGGGTGATGCTGTCCTCAGATGTAATGATCACTGTGCAATGAATTCCTGTTTTTTCCCTTCTACAGCTGCTCTGCAGCTTTTGCAGACTAAGGACCAAGGTGCAAGACTTTTTTTTTTTTTTGCTAGGGCTCTTTGTTTAACTGTAACACTTTTTACTTCAGAGAGACAGACAGCACTGTCTTTCCAAAAGTGGACTGATAACATTTTGGTTTCTCTTGGACACCTCTAACTCTGGCTTGTAAAAGTTGCCACAGCTCCTTTGTTATCTGTGTTAAGGTGCTGATTTGTATTACATGATATCCTGGTATTTTTTTGTTCAACAGCCCTTTACAATTTTTTCTGCCTGAAGATCTGTTTTACTTTTTTTGCTATTAGAACAACTAGGAAGGGAAGAGCCTTTTTGAAGAACTTTCTTCCCTGGAAAATTTACATGGAAGCCATTGAGCTATAAAGTTTAAGTTCAAAAAGTGCAGTCTCACCTGACTGCAATCTCAGGCTTCCCTTTTTCCTGCCTTTATTAATGTTTCAGCTTAAGCACCCCAGACTTGTATATTTTTCAACCTTGACTTTAGTCATTAACCTGTACCTAGCTCCGTGTCCCTCTAATTGGGTTTTAAACAGGTTGGTCCCAAATCTTTTCTATGCCCCTCTAAAACATGGTTGCACACAGACTGCTGACAAATTAAGCCAGATCTGCTGCAGCCTTCTATTCAAATGAGAAAAATAAGATTTTGTGTACTATATCATCTGTACCACAAACAAAATTCTCCCCCCAGCCATCCCCTAATATGACTCCAGAGACATAAAAAATTACATGGCAGAGAGAAACAGTGGGAAAGAAGATGAAGGAAATTAATGAACAGAGGCAAGGAAAAAAATGAGGTCTTCTGAGCACAGATAGTTAATGAGATGGAGAGGTGATGCATTGATGAGACACATGCAATATGCTGGAAGGAAAAGGAGATACACAAAAAGGAACATCTTATTACAAAACCTGCCTATTCTGTAACAGATGGAAGAGTGAATATTGCATTGTATTCACTATCAATAACACTGCTTAAATTGGTTGCTTTGTGATGCTCATGATATAGAGATGATAGAAATCTCTAGTGTTTCAGTAGTGTCTTAGGCACTGCAGCAACTAAATAAATGTGAATAGTAAAGCTACAGTTCAATTGCATCTTCTTAATCATAAATATCCTCTCACTCCAGATCCTCAGGAGTATACAATGAGGAGCTGTGCAGATTTAGTGCCCATGATGGCCCACCTCAGTGTGTGAGTTCAGAAATAAACCCCTCTTCCCTGACTACATTTTAAAATCTAGAGGAAAAGACTTGGATGTTATTTGTAGCAGAATCTATCATGGCTAGTTACCAGCAGTGTGGTTCTCTTGCTACAACAGCCTACATTGTTCTCTACCAGCCCAGGACACCACTGTGGCACAGAGCAGGACTTTGGTTTGTGTTTCAGCTTAAGGATTTATGTGTGCTGATGGGTGAGAAAAGTTGTGGTGGTAAACTCTGTCCATTACCTGCAACATATGATAATTATATCTAATGGGTTTGCCAGTAAAAGTTAACGACCAAAACTGTCTCTACTTTCACTTTCTTGCTTGGGATTTATGCTGTGATACCTGTGACTGAAACACCAGGGCTTTTTTTGGCAAGGTATCAATAAGCATTTGCAAAACCCAGTCAAAAAGGCAGCAAGGTGATTCCACAGTTTCTGGAAATATGCTGATGTAAGGCTTTAGATTTATGTGCTAATTTATTAGCAATAGTTATTACGTGTTAGATTTCATTAATTCTAGAACACAGATGTAACCCACAGGCTGCTTGCTCTATGGTCCTAAGAAGATAAAAATATGCCTGAAAATTTAAGATATCTTCACTTTCCCATACCTTGTTGGAGGACCCAGTCTGTCATTTACTCAGAACGCTCAGGCCACAGGGAGATGCATTTCCCAGATATCAATCCTACAGTGACTCCAGTGGGACCAGTATTAATGTGAGGAATCCACCATCTGCACTAAAGAGAATGGCAAGGACTCTGATTTTAATGCTCTGGTAAATGTGGATCGCTGCACATGGCACAGGAGGGAATATTTTCATCAGTAACACCACAACTGACTTTACATGTTCATGATCTTTGAGATGTGGAGAGTACAAGTATTTAGAGTCACCCTTCGGATAATGCAGCTCTTTAGAGACCTTTGGATAATGCAGCTCTAGAACTGGAGAATTTGTGCTGAACTCTGTCTAAAGGTACTTCAGGAGGGTGAGTGGAATCTGTGTTAAAGTGCAAAATGCTTTTGTTTTCAGCCTCTGTAAGGAGAGTCAGATGAAATAATTTCCATTGCTGGACACTTTATACGAACTAAAGCTGGTTCCAACAATGCTGTTGCTCAAGAGGTGAGCAGCAGAACAGTCTGTAGATGCAATTTTCAGCATTCAAAACCTTATTCCTAACCATGGTTTACAATGGCTGAAGGACATAAATATCAAATGCTTCACTGATTTGGAAGCAGAGACCCAGAGAAGATGCCTGAGTTATCCAAAACTCTGCTGCATCCAGAACCTCCAGCTTTCCAGCAGATGGTCACAGGTGGAAATGTTCCTGCATGGTTTGTTAAGTTTACACTGGGGCAAAAACTTCAAACCCTTGCTTGACTGGAAGTGAGTTTGATTTTTCTTTTCCCTTGAGTTTGCAAGGAAAACATAGTTTGATGAGGGCCTTTTTCCCTCATACAGAAATTCCAAAGGGTATAGAACTCCTCTTCACCTGCACTGTTTCTTTCTTATTCAAAGCTTTCTTTTCAATGTTATGCAAGGTTTTGACTTTTTTGCCCTGAAAAATCACCAGGCTGATAACAAAAATTCAAAGCAATCAAATGCACTTCCTCCTCAAGGAGAGATAAAGAACATGAAATTACCATTGTCAAAGAAGATTTTTATTTGCCAACAACTTGGAAAGGGCTTTGAATAATGAAAACACCACCACCTCCTTTTGTCTTTTCAGATGATTTATTTCCTTTGTCCTTTAACATCTAACAGTGCTCATGATTCAAATTGAAAAATCATCTATCATCACTCACTTTGTAGTTGGGTGTTAAAGGACAAAGAAAATACATATGGTAGGGGAAAAAAAGTCTGAGTTGAGTCTTCATTGGCTTTTCGGTTGCCAGCACATTCATTTGGTACCTTTTGGAAGGTTGAATGAACCAAAAAAAGTGTTTATGCATTTCAGGGTAGCTTGAAGATCATTTAGATATTTGAATCAAAAAAACTAGGAAGTCTGGCCCTACATTTCACCTGCAAGTTGGTAAATGATACCAAAGTCTTAGGGAATCCAGGATATGAAAGTGTGTTTCGAATCTAGCTCAGGAGTTAAAATGTGGACATCTGCCCACACCTGATGAAGGTGAAAAGGTCATTCTGAGGAAGGGATGAGGTTGAAGGCCTCACAAACCCTAGTTCAGAGGATATTGCAGCCAAACTAGAACTGGTGGCATTGTATTTTGGAATGGGTGCATACAAGCAGCAGT
This sequence comes from Argya squamiceps, assembly GCA_037834095.1. Taxonomy (NCBI): domain Eukaryota; kingdom Metazoa; phylum Chordata; class Aves; order Passeriformes; family Leiothrichidae; genus Argya; species Argya squamiceps. The sequence continues at coordinate 106,371,481 of JBBMKD010000145.1, forward strand.
GACTCTTATTAAGGAAAGACTCACTCTTTGAGAGGGTTTTGGTACAATAACCAGCCTCAGAGCCAACTTGGGCTGTCTGCTCCATGATGTTGGGAAGAAGTTTGCAGAAACTGTGTTTTTCCAAGACCTTGTATCACCTTTACTCACACACAGTTCCCCTTAGCTCATATCACAATGGCAGCAATGTAAAACAAAAGCTTGGACCTAGAAGTTGTACACTTCATGGACTCAGATCTTCCTGCCATTCTGGCCATCTCAGAACTTACCTCTGCCACAGTTTGCCATTTTCCAGAAGCCAGATACATTTTTTCAGGGACGTGGTTTAGTGGTGGACTTGGCAATGCTGGGTTAGTGGTTGGACTTGATGATCTTAGAGGTCTGTTTCAACCTAGATGTTTCCCTGGCTCTGTAATTTGTAGAGGAAGGGTAATACCTCCCTGCAGAGAGTGTTTCTATTTTAGGGAGGCTGTGTATTTGCCTTGCCTGCTGCTGCAGTCACATGCTTGGACATCCTCTGCTCTGGCCCATCTGGCAGCTGCACATGGAAGCAAAGCCCACATGCCAAGCCCAGCTTTTTATACCCTCATTAGCAAGGGGAACCTTTTGGTCCAACATATCTGACACAGAGGCAGAAATGGGAAATAGCCATTGTTTGACAATCTGGCATATAAATATATGATGAGGTAACTTCTCACCACATTAGAGCACATAGAAGTGGAAGGGACAGTGGGAGATTGAAATCTGTTTGTTTCATAATTGCAGGCAAACTGTGTTATGGACAGCTGGGTGTAAGGATTGATGCCATGGCACACGAGTTACAAAGGTTCAGGAGATTGCTGGCAAACCAATGGCTAAAAAACCTTTGCACCAGTGGCTTTTTGTGTACTCAATCTGAGAGCAAAAGAGAACAACCCCACATGAAGGTTCTGGAAATGTCAGGGACCTACAGCAAAGGGCCTTGATAATGTTAGTACTGCAATAGCAGAGGACTTGCCTGTTGAAAATACCTGTATGATGCATGTGCTTTGCTACAAAGGAAGGGAAAACTTTCAATTTTGTGCCATTTCCCTTTGCTGAACAAATCTCACCTGCAGAGATAAAACTTAATGCAAATAATTCTGTGTATTGACACATCAGCAGGTAAGACAGCCTTGCTAGAATATTTAATTGCAAACATCACCACCATAATTTACAACTATTCTGTGGCCTTGCCCTGCATGGAAGCAAGAATTCCTCATGTCCCATTTCTCACAGCTGTCTGTCCCACATTTGTACTGAAGTCATGTATTTTTCTCCCTTTGCCACCTGGATCACAACAGTCTTCACTTAGAGTGATTTTGGCTCAAGCAACAGTGATTTTAATGTGTTAAACTCAAGCTCAAGATTTCACTCCTTGTGACTGCTGGCTCACCCAAGCATATGGTGCCTGGGAGCACTGATGGGGGACACTTAATGTCCCTTCTGGAATTATTTGTGGAAGGATTGGGAAGGACCCATCCACCATCCTTAAAATATTCTGGCTTGTTTGCATAAAATACTATCAGTGGAAACATCAAAAGGCAAAATATGTCCAGAAAATCATTATTTAAATTTAGCCTGAGAAATTCTGATTTACACATCTATATTTTTTTTCTCTGCATTACATTTTTGTTTGGGCTTATCCTTTGGACAACAAAGTTTGGTCCTTTGTTATTCAGAGATTAAATTTAGCTATTATGTTATCCTCCTCTTCTCTTGATTGACTCTCATTCTATTAGTTCTCCAAATAACTTTACTTTTTTATATTTAGAGTTTTCCAAATCAGACCTTTTCAGATCCCAGAGTTATTCCATTGTCTGTACAAATGCCTTCAAATATGTAATTTATATGACAGGAAAATATGAGAGTACTTATATTCTGACTTTTAAAATATCATGCAAGCCTTCTAAAAAAAATAGGTATTGACAGGAAAATTGTGCATAAAAGTTGATTCTTGTTTTTTTTTTACAAGGAGTAGTTGTATCCTGAGGACTGTTTTCAAAGACATTTTCACAGAACCCTTAGATTTTAATAAGGAAACAAATTGAGTAGTCAGGCACTGAGGAAATGAAAGGTGAACTTGTAAGAATCTTTTGGTCAATACTTGGCAGTGCATCCATTAATTATAACTGTAATTATTGCTTCTAAAAGCACTTACTAAGACTTATTCCAAACAAAGTTTGAAATACTAATAATTTATTTCTCTAATATTTTTCTTGCCCTGCAGCCACATAGTACCCAATTGTAGTCATTATTACACCTACCAAGCTCCATCTAACAGAGGAATTAGTCATACAGGGGCCTTTTTTATTAATGAAAACAATTCTGTAGGAACGACTCTGTGAGTGGAAAGCTCATATGAGAAGGGTTCAAGGTGAAGGAAATTAGAAGGGGCAGAAGATGGGTCTGCAGTGAAGCTACATGAGCTGATCTTGAGCAGGAGATGTGCTGGAGACATCAGCTTTGGGCTCCTAACTTGGAGAACCTGAAATCATGTTCCTTCCCTGGCAGTGCTCAAGGCCAGGCTGGATGTGGCTCTGAGACACCTGGTCTAGGGGAAGGTGTCCCTGCCCATGGCAGAGGGGTTGGAACAAGATGAGTTTTGAGGTCCCTTCCAGCACAAACTTTTCCATCATTCTATAATTCTTCTCTCAGAATCATTCCTCTGCCTCATCTGCAAGGAGAGCACAGGAGGTGGGATATGGTTCAGTACAGGAAAATATATTCAAGCTGAGGTGAGACATTAGTGGGTCTCACTTGAAAGGAAGCTCTTGGTCTTGTGCCTGCCCTGCAAATTGTATGAGAGGGCATGGAAATAGTGCTTTCATGCCCAACTCAGTTCTGGGGAAGGGGAAATTCCTGTCTGGTTCCATTCCTCAATAAGTCTCATTTCTGTGGTTCTCCTGAGGGATTTCAAAGTACTGTTGACATGAATCACTAGACAAGTGTGAGTTATCACTATCCCACCTAAGATGTTGGTGTAGACTTGCCACAAGCAGAGGGAGCTTAGCTCAAGCCATGGTCTTGAGGCGATGAAACCTCTTCAGCATAAAAGACTCTTTTAACTCAAACCCTAATAAATTCTTGCTGCCCTTCAGCTCTTTTTTGACTCTGCTTGCAGTTAGCACAAGAAGTTACCACAAATTATGAGGCTATGGAACAGATGGAGAAGAAACATACCTGGTCAGCCAATTGATCAGCTCTGCTCTTGCTGTAGAGATAGAACAGGCTCTAGTTCCACTCTCAGAGAACACAAGTTATGAGAACACAAGTTATACCTTTGTACAAGGCATTGAAGCCCTGCAGGGGAACAAAGCAGGATTTCTGTGCTGGACAGAGCTAAAGCAACAACTTGACAAATCCAAAATGATGGAGGGGGGAAAACATTGCTGCAGACTATAGTTGTCTTCTTTTCAAGTAGAGAAATTGCTGATGCATATTTTTGTTTTTTAGCATTCAATATCCAACTCCTTTTCAGAGCTTCCTCACATGTGGGGATGCATTCCTTTCCAAAGATTTTTTTTCTCTGCCCAGATGGTTGGGGGTTTGCAAAATACTTTGGGCAGGGATAGGAGCACTATCCTGTGCTTATGCCAAGGCCAAAGGCTTCTGTTCTTGCTTGGGGAAGAGCATCAGAGAACTCCCTGCAGCATCTGCTCATGGATGCCAGGAAGGAAAGTCCAGAAGCGAAAATGTCTCTTTCAAAGTTGTACTTGATTGACTCTTTGGAAGATGGTAATGCTACAGATTGCCAAGGTCAAGAGTGCTGATGCACTTTTCATTGTCAGCTGGGAAAATAATCCCAGTTTAATTCAGCTGAATTGAAGAAACTTCTGTTTGACTCTGGTGGTATCAGGTTGTCACTCAAAGCGTTGAGGTGGTGACTATGACTGGAGGTTGTATTTTGGAGAAAAGCAGGTCTGTGCTGCACTGTGGCTCCTCTGCTCTGTGTCACGTCATGCACATGGGTTTGTGCCAGAGTGGTAAAATACAGAGCAGTGCTGAGAAGGTCTCAAGTTGCACAATGTCCTCTAATGTACCATCACTGCAGATGGTCAAAAGACACTTGGAAATTTCATTTCTCAGGAAATTTTTATTTCCTGTCCCAAAATAAAGTTTTAAAAAGTCCTGAAAAAAATGCTTCCAGGCAGAATGTTCCATGGTTCACTGGGAGAGGAAGGATGTGAGATGAAAAATTGATGTTTGATCCCTTCTACCTTGTTTTCTGAACTCCAGTTGTTTGTGGTTTGGAGTACCTGGCTGGTGTTTTACATGGGTGAGCCAAGAGAACTTCCAGACTCCATGATTTTCAGCATTCCTGATAGCTTCATGTTTATGTTTAAGGGGATGATACAAATTTCTTTTGTGAGTCAAACAGATCTCCTGTCATCTTGAGTGGACCTGCCCCATGGACATAAAGATTTACTGATGACCACCTGGCATTTCCTTTGCTAATTTCACAGGACCTGAGAATCAGAGAATCATTTAGGTTGAAAACGACCTTTAAGATCTTTGAGTCCAACTGTAAACCCAGCACTGCCATTCCACCATTAAACCACGTCCCCAGGTGCCACATCTCCACATCTTCTAAATCCCTTCAAGGATGGTGACTCCACCACTTCCCTGGGCATGTTCCAGTGCTTGACAATCCCTTTCTGTGAAGAAATTTTTCCTGATATCCAATCTAAACCTCTCCTGGTGCAACCTGAGGACGTTTCCTCTCGTCCTATCATTTTTTACCTGGGAGAAAAAGCTGATCTCCACCTGGCTGTCCCCTTCTGCCAGAGAATTGTGCAGAGCCAAAAGGCTCCCCCTGAACCTCATTTTCCCCAGGCTGAGCCTCCCCAGCTCTCTCAGCTGCTCCTCCTCAGACTTGTGCTCCAGACCCTTCCCCAGCTCCATTCCCTTCTCTGAACATGCTCCAGCCCCTCAATGCTTTTTTTGCCATGAGAGGCACAAAACTGAACTCAGGATTTGAGGTGTGGCCTCACCAGTGCTGAGGACAATGTGAGAGATCCCTTCCTCAGTCTGACTGCATTAAATAACCCTAATTATTTCCTTAGGGAACATGTGCCTGTTCTCCTAGTTTATAGATGAGGATGTCACCCATTCTATCTCTATAGGGTCCATTCATGGGATGAATGGAACAAAGAGAAATCATGTGTTTTTTAGATCTTTTCTGAAATTTGTCTTTCCTTTTAAATATTTCAGTGAAGTTCTGAGGTATAAAAGAGTAGTTTCAGTTCAGTCAAAATAGGTCACTCTATTTTTGCTTAGTGTATAAAAAATGAAAAAGCGTTCCAACAAGGCAAAATGATAAGTTTTTACTCTAAAAATTATGAAACTGGACATTTAAATATCCTAAGAACTGTCCTGCCTGACTGTTTAGTCCCCTTGAATTCTCTTTGGTATGATTTAATCAATGTCTTCTTGTCTGCTGAACAGGATCTTCTGTCTCTGGACCTTTTTCTATCTGAGGAGCAGAAACAACATTGCAAAGTTGTACAGAATTATTTTTTTTCAAGCTGCTCAACCTCATCCCGCCCCTGCCGCACTGGCCAGCACTAAACTTCCTCAATAAGACTGGAGATTAATCAATGTTTGTTTCTTGGTGGCTGCACACATGCAGGCAGACTGACTGCTGGCCGTGCATTATCAAACTTCCACAGGCTCCTTTGGCTCCTTTCCCACCCATTTCAGCCAGGGAAGGAGTGCAGGATTCAACCATCTGAGTTGTTTGGCTTATTAACTCCGCTGACAACAGAATGTCTGCATTTCCTCAAGCCTTTAAATCTCAGCAGCCACAGCTCTTCCAGCCAAATTAGCAGTAACAGGAGGCGAGGGAGTGGCAATTTCTGATGGAAGATGCAGCTCTGCTTTTCCCTTTGGGAGCAGAGCAGAACGTCATGCATTTATATGTCTGCAAATGAGCAGGGGCACGTATCCTTCATGAGCAAACGATCCTTGGTGGCATCCACTGGGCAGCTGGGCTGGAATTAATAGATTAAGCCCGTACCAACAATTATTTGGGGAAAATTGCATTATTTGGAGCAATGGAAATGAAGAAGATTTGGCAAAACACTACAATTTTAAATTATTTTATTTTAAGTAGGCATTTAGTATGTCTGGATTGCTGGACATGGTTTAGGAAGCTGAAGAGAACCCCGCAGGTTCTGCTTATCTCTCTTGATTTCAAAAGCTTGATCTGTGCTTTCTCCTTCTTGTGGACTGGTTACTGCTGGGTGTGAAGGGCCTTGAATTACTTTACCATAATCAACAAAAAATTATAAAGCAGTTAGAATCCCTGGGTGCCCCTTCCGCACATTAGGGTTAAATATCAGGGATGGACTAATATACACAAAGCTGGTATTGTCTCTAGTGTATTTGGGGAGGTAAAGAGCAGAAAATTGTAAACAGTTTCCCTGCTCATCTGACTTGCTTCACTGCATGCATGTGAAAACACTCTGAGCAAAGAGACACAAAAAAGGTTGTTTTTACACTAGAAATTCCTAAATAAACAACACAAAGACTTAGAGGAAAGATTAAAATATTGCAAAATAAGAAAAAGCCTGTAGCAAGGCAATCAGATAAAGGTTAGTTGAGCCTTCAGTGAAGTGAGAAACTGGGCTGGGTAGGTCCACCAGTGCATATTTTCCTAACCTGGGCTGTGAGAAGTCTAGAGCCAAGTTCCTCTGCTGCAGGCTGCTCTGTGATTGTGAACTATTTCCTTTGTATCTGCCATCACTCAGACTCCTCCTTTAACCCCTGTAAACTGATTTACACACCTAGCACGATGTTTGAAGTATTTGTATTTAATGTTTTTCCTACAACTAAAGTCAAAGGAGTAAAAGAGATTGCTTTGGTGGGTTTGGCTGTATCTTCAGTAGCTAATTAAATGGTGAGAGAAGAGATCTGTGTAGTTGAAGCCAACTGGCACAGAATGACCTGCATCTATACTATTAAACTATCTTAACCTTCAAATCAGGGTGACTGCATCCAAAGTGCCGATTAGGACTAGTTCCTGCCTTATGTTAATTTCTGAACCACATCCAGCAGTTGTCTGGGGGAGCTGCATTTGGCCAGGGACCATTTTAACAATATAACAGCATATAGACAACTGGGATTTAGCACCCAAGTGTTAAGCACAACCTAATTTTCTGGTGTGAGATTAGCACTTAGGATGCTAATAACACCCTTAAGCACACTTGGGTTTTTCTGCAAATGCAAAATATCATTTTCCATTGGAAAATAGAGCTTTGGGGCATGTACTCTGGGTTATTTTTAGCCAAATTCTACCTTTTACCTGCACAACCCATTGAAATAATGACAGCAGCCTGGTTTCTGACCCTTTCTATAAGTGCTTGCTCACAGCTATTTAGAAAACCTCTCCAGCTCTACAACGTGACACATCATGAAGATCAAATGCTGTTCCCTAGTTTATCTCTTGGAGAACTGTGGAGAGGTTCAGGGCTCTCAATAGAGCAGTCTTAATCAACAGCTGCTTCGTTTGTGACTCTTGACTTCTCTCTTTCTATAATGAAGAACACTAAATATTCATTATCTAGGTGCAAATGTTTGAGGGTGATTACATGTAGATATGGTGGTGCCTGCAAATTCTCAGCTGAGGAGAACTGGGGAAGTAGTCAAAATATTGTGTGCCAGAATGAAAACTGTAACTTGGAAAGACAGAGACAGTATTTCCCACAAGTAATGGAATGCAAAGAAACTGAGGACTGCAGTGAAAGGAAGTCAATAGTTTATTTACAACTCCAGTTTTCAGTAGTAAGGATTTCTAAAATGTTCAAGAAAAATGTGACAAATAGAGTAGTTACTAAAAAAGCAAGCTTGAAAGAATTTGTGCTGCTAAGGTAGTCAGCAGTTTCTTCCTTGACTGGCAAGTCCAACCCAAGGGATGTGTTGAATTTCTGTCAATTTACTTATTGGGAAAACATTTAAAGACCTCTCCTAAATTGTGTCAAACAAAAGAAAATTATAAAGTCATATCAGGGCACAGAGTTAGATATTCTGTACTAACTAGAGGTGTTTTTCAGACCTAATGCTAGGGAATTTTATTTCTTTAATAACATCATTCACTCTCTGGACACAGAGGACCAGGAAACCTCTTTTTTCCACAGCAGGAGTGGGCCTGATTATTTTTAAAATATTAATAATATAACCTTTATTATTATCATAATATCAAGATTATCAATAATAATAACCTTTATTATTGAGCTCTATCATTGATTTGCTTCCAGGCTCAGTGGTGGCTGGGAGGATTTGTCTGTCACAAGAGACAGATTGGCTGAGGTTGGTTTGCTCATCCTGATGAAACAACATCCTGATAAAACATCATCCTGATAAAACAACATCACTGGAGAAGCAGGTGAGGACAGGGGTGTGTGACCACCCAGGAAATAAAGACTAGAAGCTAACAAAGAGCATAAACATAAGAAAAGGCTGTGAACTGGCCATTTAGCCTAGAAAGAAGGAAAAAGCTGGAAACTTCTGTAAAGGTGCAGTATACAGCACATCTTTGGAAGAAGAAGTAGAAAGGTGTCCAGTGGCAGACACTGCACCAGTGTTCACCCACCAGCTCTGAGGTCAGCTGGCATGGAGGAGGCAGCAGAGGACACTGTCAGGGTGCCACAGCAGGGGCCACACCTGCAATGCTTCTTGGCCTTCAGAAGGGACTGCTGGCCAAGAGGAAAGAGAAGTGCAGAAATATTCTACCAAGGCAGCAGTGGAGGAGATTGATTTCCAGCACTGTGGCCTGGCAATTCTAAATTAACTATTCCTGACACAGCCTCAAAGTCTCTTTTCTTGTGCTCCCTTTGAATTTCGAGGATGGAGCCTGACACATCTCTTTTCACAGGGACACTAAATATACTAAACAATAACCTCATATTTCACACACTTTGTCCCAGCTCACAGGGCAGTAATTGAAAAGCAAGAGAAAACAACAACAGCTCTTCATGCTGCAGGAGTTACATCTGCTATTTGGCTAATTAGTGACACATTATAACCCGTAAGAGCCTTGGCAATACAAAAGCTGCTTTAATTCTGGCCAATCTCCACAAAAACCTCCCAATCTCACATTCCATTTGTAACTGCAGAGGTATGTGTAGCAGTCAGTGTTGGGCAGCAATGCATCAGTGTAATGATGCATTTTGAGGAAGAGGGAGAATAAAATGGCTGTGGATGGAAAGGCAGACATGTCTTGCATAGTATTTTTTGCAGCCAGAAGGAGGAAGATCAGTCTCTTTGTGCTTCACATGACCCATGGCCAGTCCTGTATTAATCCAATGGAGTGGGCAGGTGCTCAGGGGAGAGCCCAGAGTGCAGAGCAGGTGAGAGGGCTCTTTTATCTGGGACATCATAGAACTGGAAAGACTCAGGATCTCTGATCTTTCTGTCCTTGTTTGTTTTGGTCGAGCTTTGCTTTTAGGTAAAATGTGTTTATGCAGCACTTTTAGTTACTGATCTTATCTGGTGTTAAGGAAGAAATCCATGGTCACAGCAGAAACTGGCAGTTGTGAGTTAATATTTTCTTCTACATGTATCGATTACAATGTCAAAGATTCAAAATCAATTCACTTAAATGTCGCTCCAAAAAAAAAAAATCCGTCAGTGTAATGGAATATTGCCAAACTAGAGGAAAAAACAAGCCTGTATTCCCTGTCCCTGAATACATGGATGGATATGGTGCCAATAAGACAACACTGTCTTGATATCAACAATAAAATAAGGATGAAAAAATAGATAAGAAATATATCCTATCTCTACAATATTTATATTTATATGATGAATTCAGAAATAATCTAAAATTCTCATTGCAAAGTTTTCTGACTGATTTCACAACTTGCTCAACTCTTTTCTTGCATCCTCTTCTCCCTGTTGCAGGTCTATAAGCTTGCTGTCCTGTTATCCCAGCAGAGTGCACATTTCCTTTCTTCCATGGACTAGAGACTTACCACATCACTGCAGGGATTTAGTGCACAATCCTCCTCCTCCTCGCTCCAGAGAGTGCTAACCCAACATCTGCATTTCCTGAAGCTGAAGATGTGTTCTGGCCCCTGCTGTGAAGGGTGGCTCAGAGCCTGCAGGGCTGCCCCTGCTTTTTATTCCATTCCCCTCCTTGTAATCTGTAACCAAATAGGTAAATTTATCAAAGTAAAAGAACCAGAGCAGGGCAATTTGCTTTTCACTTAAATTACATGAATCAGTATAATTTTGCTTTTAGGCTGTTCACACAATGGATTATTAATGCCTTGGGTATCCAATGGTCTATTCCATTCCCACGGAATCAATAGATGCTCCATTTACCTATTCCAGACATCATCTTCCTGTCTTTAACCATCAGAGATGATGCTGAGGCAGAGGTCAAAAGAACTGCTTGAAAAACAGATTTCAACTGTTTCAAGTCTGGATTTTGTGTAGGTTGGATGTGATATGTTGTTTAGCCTGGCCCTTTTTTGCCATCAATGGGTTTCACTCATTCCTAACTGACCCTTGGGTATGAATTGATTAATTAATTAATTCATGTGGGCTTTTTACAGGGTGGATATACCTTCTGCATATTTTCTTGTGGAGCATAAACCACAATCCCTCACTCTGAAACATAACACTGTTCTGAAATTATAATTCCCAATGTGGGAGGGAAGAAATCTGAGCTCAACTCCATCTTGCTCTGTTGCCTGGTGTCATTTCTTCAGGTGAGAAGAAAGTACTATTTCTTTTGTCTTTATTACTTGGTCTTTTAATTCTGAAGCCTCAGGGGCAGCTGTGATTTTTTTATCTCCAGAATAAAGCCCAGAGAGAGAAAGACAGAGACAGAGAGTCACCAGAGAGAGGGTTTCCTGTAGGTCATGATAATTAAAACCCCAGAATCCCAGAATGGTTTGGGATTGGACCTGAAAGGCCATCCAGCTCCAACTCTTCTGTCATGGACAGGGACACCTTCCACTAGACCAGGTTACTCAGAGCCTCATCCAACCTGGCTTTGAACACTCCTCTGGGCACCCTGTGCCAGTGTCTCACCACCCTCCCAGCAAAGAATTTCTTCCTAATATCTAATCCTAATCCACCCTTCTTCAGTTTAAAGACATTTCCTTTCATCCTGTCACTCCATGATGCTGCTAAAAGTGGCTCCAGCCTTCTCATAAGCCCCCTCTAGGTACTACATCCTTTGCAATCCCCAAAGGAGCAGGAATAACCTTTAAGAATAGGAACTTCCTTTGGGAACACCTTGCAAAGAATAAAGGACATGATCCTGGTGCATAAATAACAGTGCATATGAATGGTGAGCTGCTACAGTGTGTCCCAAGGATGTGAACACTGTGACCAGAAGAAGCCTTTGGCTTTAGGTGTCTGAACAAACCTTGGTCACCATTTTCCTGGATTTTGCAGTAAACAGAGATGGAAGTTTATATGCTACTGCCAGTGGCTGCAGGGTAGGATCACATCCCTCCCAGTTCAGAATATTCTGTGAAATCTTTAGAGCTGTCTAAAACAGTGTCCACTGAGGTAAAACTGCACAAAACTGCACTCTGATGTTCTGTGGTTTCAAAGGATTCTTTAAAGAAAACACCCAAGAAAGGGATCAAAACCTAAACCAAAACAGTTCTAAACACTGGGTTTTGGACTGAAGAAAGCACTATGAACAAGTCAAAGTAACTGAGCTTTTAGGTACACTTAGGTGTTGAATTTATACTTTATTGCCACAGTTATTTTATTAAATGTTTTACTAAGAAATTGTGGGAATTAAATAGTTAATCTCTTTCTCTGTCAGAAAAGCAACCTAATGCACTCAAGACAAACTTGGCAGCCCTCATTTCCATATCTGGTTGAGAAATGGCCTAAAAGCTGCTGCCCAACTCCAGTCTGGACAAAGCTTTGTTTTTGATGATAGAAAGGAGGTTTTCATTCCCAGAAGGGTTTATATCCTTGGACACTGATGGATGGTGAGAAGGAAGCAGCTCTGGGGCTGGGGTGTCTGTTTCAGTCCACCCCCACACCCTTGCTGTATGGAGGGTTATAAATGGTGCCAGTGGGACTTGGACCCATTTTGGCTGGACCCCAGTGGCTGCTCTGCTGCTCTCCACCACCTCAGGTCCCTTTAGGGTACTTCTAGCAGCCCTGAAGCACTGTCTGGTGGGCAAAGCTCTTTATTGCCACCTAGTTTAGATTTCAAAATAATATTTCTTTCCTCTGGAGACAAAAATACAGAAATAAAATAAAGGGTTGGAACAACCTGAATAGCTTATGCAAATCTGCTGGCAGAAGAATCCTACTCTGGTGCCCTTGGTGCTGGCATCAAGAGAGGCTTCTGTAGCTTCCTTGGAGGTGGCTGCAGGAAGACCTCTCCCAGTTATCTCTGGGCTCCTCTAACCTCTGAACATGGCCAAGGGAGCTGTGCTGCCAACACATCCATCCTCCAGGGATTCCCCATCTGATTGAGGCTGGGCCAAGGAAGTGAGTCAGAACTGCAGCAGACAGGCTGCTCCTGCCTGCAGCCTGCCAGCCAGCCAGGAGAGCCTTAATTGATGTGGGGAAGAATTAGGGATGTTTCAGGCTCCCTCACTGCAGGGGAGGTGACAGCTATGGAAACAGGCTGTTTTTAGCAGCAGGACAGAGAATCCTGACTCGAAATTCTTTTTCTGGGGAAGTCAAGCAGGCAAGTCCTGCGTTCGTTTATTGAATTTGCTTGAAAATGGGTTGCAGGGGAAATGATGCTTGTTGTGAAAAAAGCAGCTTTACCCAAAAAATGAGAGAAATGGCTTAAATGTTGAAAAAACTTCTTTTGACCTAAATGAAAATATGGATTTTTTTTTGTTGTTGTTGTTAGAAACAGCAGCTTATGTCAAAATTGGCTAAGTTGAAAAAATCAAAGGATGTTAATAATGGAAAATTAAATGAGCAGCTTTTAGTCTGATGCAAAATGGATTATTTGGAGGGGTTTTCTTGGTTTTTTCTATGTTTGAAGGGAATAATTGTCTTTGACTGAACCAATAGTCCCTTCTTTCTCCCTTCCTCTCACTTTAGGGAACTGACCATTGAAGTGAAATGTTACATGGTTTTCCAAAAGAACCTCGAGGCTGTCCCTACCCTGGAAATGCAATAAGTGATGTCTCTATGGATTTGGAGGGGTTTTTTTGCTTCAGCTCTATAACTCTCTTTTTATTTTTCTGCAGTGCCTTGGCCTAGACCAGCATCCAATCCACAGTCTGATGACAGGAATGCAATAGATGGGGACTGAAATACACCTTGTCACCAGCAGAGATCAGCTACTGACTGTCCTCTTCCTGTGCAGGCTTCTTAATCTTCAGGGGTACTCTTCCATTGCTCTGCCCTGCTGGAGGATACCGCATGTTGCTTATGGATCAAAAATATTTTTGATTGGCAGCTTTATGTGAAGACAGAAATTATTAGTGAAGAGTAAAAATTGTGACCTGCAACCAATTTATTCTAAGAGATGTCTAATTGTCTGGGGTTAGTCATTAGAGCCAGCTTTTATATTTTTCAGTGTTGTTATCTAACCCACCATCGGGAGGGAAATAGAAGGACACTTGATGACCAAAGAGCTATCAGCCTAATTATACTGTGATGAATTCCTTTCAAATGTGTAGGGCATTTAATGCATTCTTAAATAAAGCCATCCATAATTAGAAACCTTCCATAACACACACAGGAATCAGAGTCTCAGAAAAGCTGATTAATTGTTAATGAGGTTCCTTCACTTGCTAGACAGATTGGAAGAGAGGAGGAAGCAAAGCTGGAGGCAGAAGCTGGCATTGCTGTGCAGATGCAATGAAACTTTGCTGTTTGCCAGACCAAACTTCTGTTCTGTGGCTTCTTGTTGTCCAAGCCCTGTGCAGAGCCAGTTTTGTCCATTAGGGAAGTGATTTCTGCCTTTCCCATAATTTCAGACAACAGATGAAATGAAAATTGCCCCAACCTGATTGATGCTTCTGGAAATTGTAGAAAAAGGATTTTTTCACCACCCTCTGAAATTTATGCTCAGCTGGACAAAACTTGTGATGGTTTTTAAAATGTTCATATGCATCACCCATTTGCTTTGTAAATGTGATGTTTTCAGCAAATGTCCAACTTGTATTGTCCACAAAAAGATCTGATGACTGACACCAGAACATGGAGAATAGTCTATCTCAAAGGGGAAAAGCAAGAATTATAGGTGTTTATACATGGGCAGTGCACATAAAAGGGCATGTCTTGTTTCACAGTAGGAAGCTGGAAGTGGGCTCATGGATGCTCAATTTACTGCATCATTTTGCTTACTTCATATTTTGCCTTTCCCTCAACTATTTTCCCTTTTATTTTTCTCAAAAGAAATAAACTCTAAATGCCTCCACTCATTCTGACCATACAAAAGTCAAAATACTCTTTATTATTGTACAATGTTTTATATGTTTTTGCAATCTCTGCTGAGATTTGTAGCTGTCTTGTCACAGCATTCATAGGAAATGAAGCTCAGACCTTGGAAAATGTAAAAATTTCGACTAAAATATATATATTTTCTCTCTCTAAAAGTATTATGTGTTCCAGACTTGATAGCTGAACATTTCCCAAAGCAAGAACAAAATGCTGTGTGTCCTGTTTTTGTTTCTGAACTTTATTTTTGCTTCAGAGAATATATGTTTGGAGCACAATATTTGAGAAGGGCTCCTGAAATGAGTCTTTATATCTTGAGCATTATTTGAAAAATAAACTTGGAAGAGGGAACAGCCTTTAAAAACCATTTCCTAATATGTTGTTTATGTTCAGCTGTCTGAGTTCTGAGATGTCTAAATGGATGGAAGTCAGACAAGTCAGAATTTATTAAAAAACTAGTCAAAATAAATACTTGAACTTTTACTTCTGGAGAAGGTTCTTGGTAATTCTGCATTTCTAATTATTCTATTATATGAATGAAAACTGCATGTCAATATAATTCAAAGGAGATAATGAAAGGGAAGTATTTATTGTTCCCAAATTATCCAATGCGTTGCAGCAAAATGGAATTCATGGCATGTCTGTTCAAACACCATCAATAATGCTGAGCAAAGTTATTCCAACACGGGGAGATGCCTCCTGCAATTTGATTGTGGGGAGCTGTGACTGAAACTGGAGACACATATTTATTCATATTGCATTTTTTCATTTTTTCATTTTTTCATTGTTTCATTTTTTCATTGTTTCTTCTTGCATGACAGTTGGAAGATGATGGGCACACCACAGTGATACTTGACCCAGAGCTGAGGATGCCCACAGAGCTCTGTCCTGTGTGCTCTCATGGCCCTACAGGCAGCTGGAAGCTCTCTGTAGCCATGGACAAAGGCAGCATCACAGTCACAGTCACACCACACACTCTCTCTGTGTGAAGCCTTTCCCAAAATAAAGCTTGACATTCATATTTTTCACTGGGGAAAGGGCAGGAAAGGCAAGTTGTACAAGGGGTGGAGAACTGGGTTTTCTAGTTTGGTGAAACAGAGGCTGAGGTTCAATCTCACTGCTCTGCAGTTTCCTGAGGTGGGGAATGGGACGGGGATATGCTGAGCTATTTTCCCTGGTGTCCAGAGGCAGGATTGGTTTGAAGATCTCAGCAGTGCACCAGAGGAGATTCAGACTGGACATTAGGAAGCATTTCTTAACCAAGAGGGTGCTCCAACACTGGAACAGCCTTCTTAGAGAGCTGGACTATGCCCTGAACAAAGTGCTTTAACTTTTGTTCAGGTCTGCTGTGGCTGGGTGGTTGGACTAGATGATGATTGTAGATCCCTTCCAGATGATTCTTACTCTCTTTCCATTCTAAATAGACCAGTAAGCTTTTCTTCTATACTGCCCCTCAAAAATAAATTCAATGAAGTTTTACTAGGTGTAGGCATGTGTATGGGGGTCAACTTTTGTCAAAAAGGTGTAATTTTTGATTCAGATAAGTGTTAAAATCTAAGCATGATTGGAACATGACCTGCTTAAACTACACAAGCTGATCCCCTGGTTTTTCTTTGCTTCAATACTTAATCTCAGTTATGTTTGTTCTCTGGAACCATATTTTACATTCAAAAAATTCCTATTAAAATAAACAGCTTCTAATAAATTTTTTTTGTATTTAAAGGGTCTTTGTGTTTTCCTGATTCTTATAACATTTAGCCCAGCACATGAAGTTCATCTCTGTTCAGGGCTTGAGGTGCTGTTGAAATGAGAATATTTGTAGCATTTTTTTCATTGAGTATTTATGTTATCATCCTAAATTGTTACAGAAGTGGTATTAATGATGCTTTATGATAAAATACTTAGATTGCCCTTTGTTATGTATATTTAATCAAGGCAGTACTGAAAGCTCAGTGTTTGCAGAGGAGTTATTTCAGCCTTATCCGAAGCATGCACAAATGGCACACAATAGATGAGGAATTCATCATAAAATGAACAAAACCCAGCTCTAAAGTGCACAACTCCCAGTAACAGCTGGCAGGTAACTCTGCCATCAGGACTGGTGCTGGCTGACACTGAGCTCTGGGTTCTGTTGCACCAATCACACTCTGAGAGGTTCCTGCTCATTTTGCAGCACAAGATCAGCTCCTGTGGAATGACAGTGGAATTACATAAACACCAGGATTGCTAGATATTTTCCAGAAAAACTAAAACTGCAGTCCATCTTTACCCGTGGTGTTTTATAGCACAGAGTTGCATGTTTAGCAATTATGCTCTTTCCCTGCACAGCTATTGCAGCAGCCCAGTTAAGAGCAGGATTTAATATGAGAGAAACTTTATGAGTCCAAACTTATTTAAAATTATTCTGCTTTGATTTTCAACATCCTTTTTTTTGGGAAGAGTAAAAGAATCACTTGGAAGCTTTTCCAACAGCCGGAAACATAATTCTGCATATTATTTTTTATCCGTTGATAAAAATACTTTTCATAAAACCCAGCAATAAGATGCTTTCAGAAGTGTAGCTTGAAGCAATGAATCACAGCCTTTTTAAAGACATAAGAAGAATCCAGAGTAGATTTTCATAACATTAAAATACTTATTGCAGTCGTAAGGACTGTCAGAGAAAGGGTTCAAATTATGCCTTGAGCTTTAGGGGTTTTGTGCCTGCAAAGAGTCAAGGACAGCATATTATTTTGTGCAACTGTCTCTGACATTTGGCTTTAGGGAACAAATGGACGAAAGCAATCCCCAGGGTGATTTTACCACCTCCACGAGGCATAAATTTGCTGTAATGTTGTTGCTCCTTACTGTTGCTGGATATTTTTTTAAAAAAGAGGGGAGAATTCCAAGATTAAGTAACTGTTTTGCTATTGTTTTCTGAGCTGTGCAAGGTATGCATCTTCTGCTGTGAGAGAAAGAAGCAACTTAACACATGATCTGGATGGAGCCTGAGACTCACAGACCCTGGGGCAAGGTAGGCAACCAGCAAGGAGAGGCATCTATTTAGTTTTTGTTAATGCATCAACATTTTTTTTCCCAAGGTCTTACAAAAAAAATCGTTCTCTGTACTTCTCGTGCAAATAGGAGCTTATTAGTTGTGTTTATTCTGCTTAAGAGCAGCAATATTCCAACCTGTGTGTTCTTCAGGGCTCCCTTATCCCACCAGCAACAGCAACTGAGTACCTTTCTGACCCCCTAAAAATGCAAAATAATTGAGATGACTTGAAATAGAAAAGACGTTTGGGACTTGAGGGTAAGGACAATTTAGGGAAGACATTTGCAGCCAGAAGAGGAAAACCAGAGTGTGCAGACTGGAAGTGGTTTAGGAAACAAGTTCAATGACAAAGCATCTTCGGGGAAATAAAGTTTGGGAACCCTTGAAAAAAAGAGGAATGTCAATTAAAGTTAGGGAGAAATTAATTGAATGAGTGTGCGAGGAAGAGAGAAACATCAAGATTTACTTGAGTACCTGAAGCACAGCCCAGATCAATTACTTGCTGCTGTCAGCATCACCAGTGCAATGTAAGAAAGATTGAATGCACACTATAAAATGCACCGTTTAACAAAGTTCAAGCTATTAAGTAATTAGAATATAATATGTGAACATGCTGAATATGCTTATTTAAATGTAAATGTTTATTCACTGTTTATTTTTAGTGCCAAAAAATCACCCAGCTTGTTTAGTTGTCCTTGCTGTTTCATACACTGCTGATCTATTGGATGCCTCCAAGCCAGCATCCAGAGGCAGCTGCTCCTTTATCAATGGCATCCAGGGACTCCTCTTGAAAGGTGCAAAGTAACCTGCAAAGGAAACAAATTCAAGGTGGATAATAAATATGCTTTGCTCCAATGGGCTGAGGGAACAGTGATATTACATTTCCACTTACAGAAAGATCACTGATATGGCCATTTGTCAGTGATGTTAAGGGACAGGGCCTGAATGCCAAATCATGGAATAAAGTTTGGGTTGGAAGAGACCTTAAAGTTCCAACTTCCTGCCATAAACAGGGACACCTTTCACTAGACCAGGTTGCTCAGAGTTCCATCCAACCTGGCCTTGAACACTTCCAGGTATGGAGTATTCACTGCTTTGAGCAACCTGTGCCAGTGCCTCACCACCCTCACAGTAAGTAATTTCTCCCTAATATCCAATCTAAACCTATTCTCTTTCAATTTAAAGCCATTCCACCTTGACATTGTCATTGCCCTTGTAAAAATCCCTCACTAATCAACTGATATTGCTCACTGAGTGGGAAAGATTAGCCACAGTAGTAAAGGGGTTTGTTAGTAAATGGGAAAATAGTAAATTCAAATGCAACAAAGTGGAAGTTATGCTGCTGGTTGCTGGCACTTGGAAGCTCAAGCTGTCCTAGGTCTGCCAGTGGCAAATTGCATGGCCTCAGGTTTATAATTCCACCTTGCTTCTGAAAAAATGGCAAAGTAATTGATACGTGTAAATATCAGGGCAATAATTACTGCAAATTTCCAAATGGATGCCACAATTTTGCTACTGATTATGTCTTCAAAATAACCATGAAAGGTGAACCATGGTTTGTCTGCAAGGTTCTTCTGATGTTAACACCTGCTGATCCAGAACCTGGGAGAACTAGGCAGAACTGTGCTCGTGATGTGGTTAGTCCTATTGATTTTAATCCCAACAACTTAAAATCAGCATCCAGTCAGCCTAGAAGGAAGGCAAAGAAAATGCTCACCTGTCTGAAAACAAAAGCTTTAAACACACACATTGGCCAGTAATATGGAGAAATAAATCTGGGTGGAGATTTGAGGTGTGTGTCACATTTAAAAGCATACAGTGAGGTGCCAGTTTTAGTTCTGAGGCTTTTATTCTAAAGGTCTGTGATGTTCTTAGTCCTTTGTGGCTGCAAGACTTGCACCAAGTTCCAGATTCTGAAAAGTACACAAGAATCACTTTGTCAACAACACCTCCTGGCACAGGTTGTCTTTATAGTTTCTCAATCTTGCTTACAAAAGAGGTGGTCTGTCCTTGGTTGGAGATTAGTATTATAAAGAAACAGTTGTATCTCAAAATATTCCAAAAAGAACCACATCGTAGTTAGAAGCCATGTCAAGGTTCCACCACAGTCCAAAAATCCATTTGTTGGATGTTCCAACAAATGACAAGAGGAATGGCAATGATGCAAAATAAGCCTCAGATATGAAGGTGGGCACTGAAGTTCCTCCTCTGTTACAAACTCCCTGAATGACTTTGGGAGCACCAGCATTTCTGTCTACATCTCTAACCAGCAACAGAGAATATTCCTGAGCACAGGAACTTGATCCTCTCTTCTGTTACATTTTAGCAAAGTACTTGGCATGGTTTTATCTGGACCAAATGCAGACTCTCCCAGACACTGGAAGTTATCAAAGGCCAAGGACAATTCCTAGAATAAATTTAATTTATTTCTACAATAAATTAGGCTGGGAGACAATTCTGGAAATCACCTGGTTTTAAAACATCATGTTTGAAAAAGGTCCAGTGCAATGTGTTCAGAAGCTGTGCCTGGTCAAGGTCTTAACATCTCCAAGGATGAGCTTTTCACAGCCTCTCTGGTTTCCTCTGTCAGAAGTTAATTACTCCCAGGATGGAACAGTTTTTTAGAGGAAATTTACATTTCCTGTCAATCTCTAGTTTTTCTGTAATTTTACAAACTCCCCAAAGGCAGTTTGGATGTGTTACCCTGCTCTGGAAGCTACAGGGGTGTAACAATAGGCACGTGGGCAGAGTTCATCACTTGGTCTCAGGGCTGGAGAACAGGTTAATAGAGATGTAACCTCCAAGTCTTGGTTCCCATCGGTAATTTGAATATATTAGCACTTAATTGGAGGGCTCAGATCTCATCATTGTGCTTGAATGCATGGGTACCACAAGGGATAAATCCCTGTGCATGGGTATGCAGAACACATACTGAAAAGTGAACGTATCTCTAGGAAAAGAACTAAAAATCCTTTGATCTCTCTTTGTATTGTCAAAAATAGCTCTTTTTTGTTTTCTCTTTTGTTTGTTTGTTTTAAATCAGCATGTCCAGAAATGATAACTCCCAAAAGTCCTATTAAACACTTAACAATGTGTAGTCTGAGACAAGCAACTGCAATGAGACAAACAACTAAACAAACAGTCTGTGGACATTCAAAATGTTTTTGGGCCTTTGTGTTATGTTAGGTCTGTGTGGGAATACTTAAAAATATTCAGAAAGAGGAAGAGTTTTATCAGCAGATGAAGCCTTTCTTTTGCACTGTGTTCCTTCATGGTGCTGCTAGGAAAACACAGGCCACAGAGAGGTGGTGACTGGAGGACACGTGTGGAACCAGTTCTTATATAAAGACCAGCACAAAATCTATGTACAAAGTCAGTGATGTGTTGGGCCTAATGCTTTTCCTCTCTGTAAAAGTAATTGCCTCTTCACAGGAAAGAAACTTTAAGCTGTGAGTTGGCATTTTCTTGTATAGTCACCAAAGTTCTGCATATATATCTTAGAATATTACTGATATGAAAGTTTGTGTCTTGCAAACAAAACCAGCTGATGAAATGGGTGATGATGCTGGGGATACTGGTGGAGGATAGTGATTGTTTCAGGCAGCAATAAAAAGATAGGTTTTTGTTTTTAGAATGGAAATTCACTGATAGACCTTACACTGTGCCACACAGCTGTGCACACACCTCACTCCAGTGAGCATTGTATACACAATAAATAAATATACCAGTATTAGACATCTGCCACATACCACAAAAGTAATGAAAAAGAAGCTTGGGAGTGAGAGGCATACAAAACAGTTTGGGGAAATGGATTTCACCCTGCAGTCTCACTGAGCTTTCAAATCCACCTGGTTCTTTACAGAGTCTCAGAGGATGGTGGATCCAACTCTGATGGATCATACATAGCCTGGCTTGGAGGCATCCATGGTGCCTTGCAGGATGTTGTGTTTGGAGTCTCATGACTTTGGCCATTACTGTCAGTCTGTCAGTTTTGGGGCAGAAATGGGCCAATTATAAGACGTGTATTGACAGAGGTCAATTGTGGCACTCCCATTGTGTCAACCCTGCTGCAAAGAGAGAAAATGTTAGGTAAAAAGCAGGTGGAAAAGAGTCAGATAAAAAATTGTTTGCTGTTTTTCTGTAAATACTAGTTTTTAATAAAAGACATTCTGGAATGATTCTGCAGGGAAAATTCTTTGGCAGTAGGGGATGACAAGAGAATGATTGTATGCTTTGCAGTGCTAAGAAAGTGTTCTATTCCCTCTCCATTTTGATTAAAAATATAGTTGTTTTGTGGTTTCTGTCTTTGTAAACACATTTATATGATACATTTTACAAAAACTGTGTGCAACAAGAAGGACTTTCCCAAAGGTCATTATTTTCTCCTGAAACTTCTTACAGACTATCTGGAGACTGTTATTTCTCTGTGCCAGACTTTGTCTCAGACATAAATAAACCCTGTAGCTGTAACCCTGATGGTCTATACAGGAAATATCTTTTTTGTCAAGTAATCCCCCACTTTAGGACTCATAGACCAAGACACCATCATCTTGTATCATTTGATTGTATTTAAATCTGTTGGAATTGAATGTGAATTGCAGCTTCTTGCTAGTCACCATTGGATGAAAAGGATGCATTCAAACCAAATTGGAAAACAGAAATTGGGGAGCTGCATGAGAGGCAAAAGAAATCTTGTCCCAGACTGCAGAAAGAATTATAAAAACATGCCCTTTTCTTTTTAAAATATGACAGCAATGTCAGCAGATCAGTGCTATTCTATAGCATCATGTCTGAAAGGACAATCCAATGTTTGAGTCATAATTGCTTTCAGGAACTTTGAAACTCAAAGCTGGAATATTTTTCTGAGAAAATAAGATTGGAGATTTTAAAAGAGAAAGATTAGAGGGAGCAGTGCATGAAGGTCCTTTGAAAATTCTACTTTCTGACCTCTAAACAGCTCCAGTTTGGTGGAATTGTTTCATAGTAGTACTGAGAAACTTTGGGAAAAGATCAGCACTCATTTGTGTCATGCTGGAAATTAAACAATGCCCAGGACACACAGACCTGGGGCATTGCTGTTGATCAGGAAATGATTTATCCAATGTGACAGCAAAAATGATGCATTTTAGTATGACTGAATATGTAATATTACCTTGCTGATAAAAGTATCAAGGCTCTGCTGTGGGAGGTATTATGAAGTTATGTAGAAAACTGAGTTTTACATCCAAGCTACATCCAAAGGACAATTGAAAGAGTCCAGCAAAGACATGGCATAGGTATCAAACTCCAGAGTTCCTGCTCCAATGTCATGGTTTTTTTCAGTACATTAGGCAAAGGAAGGGTGAGAGAAGTTGGAAATGATGGACATCAATCATCTTCAAGCTGGGGATGAATAAAATGTGGAAAACCATGGATACATGCAGAGATTGGGAGACTGAAAAAGAAAGGAACTGCTGGTCTGAAGGACATTGTGTGGTGGATCCTGTGTGATAGCAACAAAACAAACTGACAAAATGCTCTGCAAGGAGTGATTGGGCTCTATGAGCTTAATCTCCTTCTCTTTTAAAATTCTTTCAATGTGTCTGAGGGTTGTTTCTGTTTGTTTGCTTTTTATTTTTATGATGTGTCAGGATTCAAAGCTTAAATGTATAGTATTGCAAGATTATAGCTTGATCCCAAAGGAAATACCAGGCAGTGACTGCTCTGTGGGCTGTGTTTATATATCAGCAAGCAGGAAAACATGGCTCAAACAGATTTTTAGCAGCAACACAATCCCTTTAGACAACTTAGAAACTTTCATCCAAAGTAATTGCACACAGTCAGCTTCTAACATATTGAAGTCTTTGTTTTAAATCAGAACATCTTTGTTTACTGCTTTTTTCCTATAGAATCATCCACAGGTACTTCATTACCTGTGTATTTTGTTCTGACAGTTTAATATCTAGGAAACTGCTGATTTTAAATTGCAAGAGCCTTTTTTGGAGTAGACTTCTTCAGTCTGGAAAAACTGTGAGATAATGTAAAGTATGTCTAAGAAAGACATCTTTTCCCAGGATGAAAAGACCTTTAAGATGCTGGGATTTTCTGATGCACAGAATTATAAATGTCAGCTGAATATGGGATGTGAAAATACAGAAACTTTCTGAGTCTTCTAAAGAGCAGAATATTTTTGAAGTTTTAGAAGGTTTTTTAATGGTTTGAGGCTTGTTCAACTTTGCTGTTCCTGGATTCTTCTGCTCAGAGTCCTTGTACCTCCTTTTCTCTGACCTGATCTTATTCTGTATCAACAAATTGACTTTTTTCCCTAATGGCCCCAGTTTGCTACATCAATATCAAAGTCTGGTATTCTCGAAACTGTTGCCTATGGATACTGTACATACTGCTGCTGGTATTCCTGACAGGTCCCTTAGGCACTGTGGCCTTACAAGACTATTCCCTAAAAGGTCCCCTTCAATTATCTGTGAAGTTTGGCCACTTCTCACATGCCTTTGGCAAATGGGAGGTTTGTGAAATGGGAATTCAGTCACCCCTCGAGTGACTTTTGTCAGCTTTGTACATTGCTCTTGCTCCGTCCAGCAGTTTCCTATGTCCTACTCAGACAACAGCCTCAGCCTGGGGCTGAAGGAGTGATCCAGTCATTTCCTCACAGCCCCGAAAAGCACCAGAACCTGCAGAAAAGGTGTGAGGAGACGGAGCAGTACCAGTCTGACATTTCCATGATGAATGTTTTTCTCCTTTCTTGCTGAATCTGCCACTCTGGGACAGAGGAGGTGCCTGCTTGCTCCTGACAGTCAAGGTCTGACCTCCTTCATTATCCTGAAAGCCCCATGTCAGTATCAGCATGTTTGGCTTAGCTAATAATGTGTAAATCAAATAAACTGAAGCATATGATTTCTTTCTCTTTTGGATTTCTTAATTTCTGTTAGTGCTAGTGGAACTCTTGTGGGTGTATCTGAGCTCCTGTGGGTTGTGCAGGGGAATTAAATATATGGTTTGAATCAGCAGTAATGGAAATCTCTTGCCAAAACAACCCACACAGGGCTGGGAGGGAAGACCTTGAAGGTTGCCCCCTGCACTGTGTGGAGAGCTCAGAGGAGCAGATGCAAACACTTGTGGTTCTCACCCTCTAATTTTTCCAGTTCCCTTATTGAATTCTGTAACTCTTCATTTCATAGAGAGAAATTTCTCAGCTTGTTTTGATCCAGAGTTACTGCTCATTAAAAACAAGCACAAACATTAGATTTAGGCACAAACATTAGACTTTTAAGGTATAGATCTACAACTATTATGTTGGTAGGAAAGGAGGAGAAAATGTGTCTGTGAAGCCAAGAGAGGATGAGGACGAGCTCTTCAAATCTGCCAGTGATTTCAAGAGCCTTTTTTTTCTGCTCCCCAGCAAGGAAAAGAATAAGTAATTTACAAGCATAGTAAAACAGAGCATTAGTTAGACATGGATAGTTACTAAAGTGACGGTTTTCAATTTTTAAATGGAAAGCCAAAATAATTGTTTCTGCCTAACATAGTAGACAAAATTAAATATAAGTGGGAATCTTGCCAAAAAGTTTATTGCATATTAACAAATGTTATTTTTGGATCACTATGCAACTGGACAAAACCCAATTCTTCAATACAGTAGCTCAGTAAACAAATGTTTGGGGTTTTTTAATATTTTGATGGCAATAATGTGCCTGATGCTGGGTGCCAGTTCTGCTAAGGATCAAATCGATGGTTAAATTATTAAGCAGTAGTGATGGACAATCTTTCAGGGGTAATTACTTTAACAGTAATAAAAATGAGTGTATAACGTGTAAATTGTACATGCTGACACCTTTGTGATGGCAACTGCTGCTTTTGGGAGCTCCCTCAGCAGCTATACCATGTTGTACCACACAATTACTAAAACAATAGCACTCCATGGAGGGCAATAAGAAAACCTAGATGAAATGAATCTGAATATTCTTGTCTGTCTTCACATGGCAAACTTCTCCTCCAGGAAAATACTGTTTCTCCTGGGGATCTTGTAATTACCCTCAGAAGAATCCAAGTAATTTTTCCTTGGGAGAGTCCAAGTGGAACTGGGGATTGAGCCTGGGAGATATAATCCATGAATAACAGCCCAGAGAGGTGCTGCAGCATAGGAAAGCAGCTGGGTCCACACTTCCATCCAGAAGATCTCTTCTGTGTCTGTTCCTCTCTCCAGTGAGTCGCTGTGCCCCTTCCCATCAGTGGAGTATGTCCCAAGTGGATTCTTCCAAGAAATGAGCTTTGAGACAGCACCTGTGACCAGTGTCCTCTCTTCCATGAGCAAGGAGTTCTTCACTTTGGGGATATTTTAGCCTTCTCATCCCTGGCAGATCTTTTGATGAGAAGATGTGGATTCGTTGCTGAGGACACATCTTCCTCTTGTTTTATGTTTTCTTTTTTTTGTTCCTCATGTCACCAGTCCTCTGTCAATACATATACTTTGATGTTAAATCCATTTGTGACCTCATCTGATCTCTGCCTGTGGGCCACAACTTTTCTTTTTCTGGGGATGTAATATTTGTATGAATAGGTCCTTTAGGATGGTTTATTAGGAGCCTGACAAATGCTTGACGGCAAGCAGCAGTTCAGAGAGGCTTGGCTACTGGTCTCTTTGGACTTTGCTTGCTGCAAAATCTGTTAAAAACCCTTTCACTGGAAGCTGTGATGATAATCGCCTTGCACTTGGGAGGAGTCTTGTGAGAGATTCCTTTGAGCCCACCACAGAATTATATTATCCTTTCTTCCAGAAAGACAACTTTTATCTGTCCCAAAAGAATGGGGTTCATCAGCCTCCACCCAAAGTGTCCTGGTGGTGTCAGGTAATGTTTTCTCTCAGTTAACAGAGTGAGCATGGCCTTTACCTCGATGAATCTGACAAGCAGTAAGTGGTTAAACTGCAGAAACTCCATTTCTGTCATTCAAGTGTCAGAAATGATAGATTTACTGGGCACAAACCTCCAAGAACTTTGAAGCTGAGGGCTTGGCTGAGTTTGAATGCTCTATCACGTAAGCTACCCTTACTAGCATGAACAGGTTTGCAGCTGTGTGTGTTTCTGTATCAACTTAATCACTTTTCTTCCAGGGGTTGGGCCTTACCCTTTAATACCACCATATTAAAACCTCGTTATGGTTTAACTGCATCCCTATTTAGTAAGGCACTGACAAAGCTTATGCTGGCATTAGGAAAATAAATCATAATAAGGAGCAGAACCCTTGAGTTATCCTTAAAAGCTAAAATAAGAAAAGGGAAACCAAACTAATATCCAACTCCTCATGCTTTTAAATTCAGGTTGTTGGGGGGTTTTTGTGGTTGTTTTTTTTTTGTTTGTTTCTATTGGTTTCTTTGTGGATGTGTGTGTGCTGGGGGGCATGTGGTGTTAAATTTTTGTTTGCTTGTTTGTTTTCTTTTTTTAGTCAAAAAGAATGTAGAAAGAGGAGGACCCTAAATTTATAATCTAAAACTATTCAACTATTCATGGATCTTTAGTGTTCCCAGTCCTTGAAGTCAGGATCAGAGACTATAAACACTCTGGGATGCTGAGAGGAGAATCCACCACTCGCCTCAATTTGTTGCAGGACTGATGGCAATTGCTTTGCATTTTCTTCTTTAGGTTTTATTAGGATTTTATCCCACACATTATTGATTTATCTTGTACATTGGGTGCTGCAAGGTGAGGAGAAGAAGAGGAGATAGATAGACAGATGTCTGCTAAAACATGCCTTAAGGGAATCTTGCAAGGAGAAGGGAAATAAGGCATCTTTGGTTGTGGTTTTTCTCATCACAGGTGGCACTCAGAGCTAGGACAGGGAGAGCTTTATGTTTGGTTTGTACAGACTTCAAAACCATGGACGCCTCTTGCTGAACCCCTTCTGTAACTTGATGAGGGAATTCTGTGTTTCACTGCAAAAAATGAAATTATCTTAAACTGCTAGAGGGGGAGTATGAAAAAATACCTAGAAGAAGTGAACCTACAAAAAGAATTTAATAATGCCATGTTTACCTCTTAGTTTCATTTATCAGTCTGTCAGTCCATGCTCTTCTTTTGCAATGCCTTTATCCTTCTGCCAGAGGACAAAGCCTGACCCATTCCCACTTCTGTCTGCAAAATAGTTCAGGGTCAAACCTCAGGTTTTCTGTAGCTTCTCCATCCACCTTCTGCTCCTGCTGTAACAGCCACACCAGCTGCACTATTCCAACTCTATCAGTCCAGACAGAAAAACTTGCATACAAAACCTGCTGAGTACTTAATCACTCATGCTGCTCGGGACCATGTGTGCCTTTGTGTCATCTTGCTCATTCTGTATCAGTAAGCATGGAAATTATATGATTGGCAATATAACCCCAAAAGAGCTGGGGGAACTGGTGCAGTCACCATTTGTGTTCACAGCATTCTCAGCTTACACTGATGCTAGCAGGTACAGGATGTATTTTGGTTTCTACGGATTAGTGAGATTTTTTCTCTTCTCAGTGACAGGCATGGCCTTTAGGGCTTGTCTACTAATTGAAAGAGTTTGCAGCTCTACAGCCAGAAATTGGACATTTGTAGTCTTACTTGACATTGATCTGTTATCTTGAAGTGAACAAGCTGTTAAAGGTCCAGATTTCTGGATAATAAAGATTATCTTCACTATCTTTGAGAAATGTCTCATGGACAGGGAGGAACTCCTGAAGGATCTAACAAAACTGAGTGAAAGGTAAAGAACATGGCAGAGGAAGATGAATGTGCAGGAGTTCATCTGTGAAAAGTAATGTAAATCATGTCTCCTCGATGCTTAGCATCAGCTCACAAGAGACACCTTGGCCTCACTGCTGGAGGGCTCTGAAATCACTGTCTTTATGTGCAGTGACAGGCAAGGAGCCAACAGGAACAGAGGAACCATCAGGAAGAGCAGTGAGGAGTGGACTAGGATGTCCTTTTTCTGCTACATAAAACTTCCATGCACCCACACTCTGTGGACCTGGGGTCTCTACATCTCAAGAATGTCACAGGGTTTGAAAAAAGAACAGTGAGGAGCTGAAATTTTTATATCATGAAGGTGAAGGAAAAACTCAAAGCAGAGCTCTTATTTATGAAAAGTCTCTGTGAAAGCAGAGTATTCCTTGAAACTTGTAGGGCATCAATTTGGAACAAATTTTTAATGGTGTAGGGTTTTTTTACACAGTGAGTAGTGAAATGCAGAAATGAATAAGGATGGTTGTGGTCTGCTTCTGCTACATACACCCCTCCCCCACCAAAAAAAAACCCCAACCCCCCCCCCAAAAAACAAAACAAAACAAAACAACAAAAACAAAACCCCAAACACCAAACAAAGCAAAAGGACAAAGTACAAAAGCAGTAAAAAAGAATGCTTTCAGTCACCTCTACCCAGCTCTTAAGAGCAATGGGACATGGCCACCTTCTACCTTTCAAGATAGAGCATGTTGTGCTGTCAAACAGCTTTTGTTTTGGATTATTAAGGTAACCAATACTAGTAAATCAAACAGTGCTTGGGGATTTCCTAAACACTAAACTTAGCCCTCTATATTGCCAAACTGACAGCATATTCTTGGCACACCTTTAGCATGGGTGGCTTAGCAGCTGATGAAAGATTTTTGGTTTCATTGTGGGCATTAGCAGAGACCAGGGGCCATTTTCAATGGACATTTTGGGTGCAACAACCCTAGAATGGGAGGTGGAGCTTCTGATACCTGGCTATGAGCAGATAGTTTTGCTTGGCCTAAGGGTGGCTCAAAGAACAAATGTAGGCACTGTATATCTTACTGGAAGAGTTATAACCAGAGTGGTGATGATCTGTGGCTCAAATATTCCTGCTGACATTGGGCTATGAGTGTCATGGACTTTAGAATTTTAGTGCATCTGTTCCCAAATATCCCTGCCCCACTGAGACTGCCATCCATTTTTTGTGGCAGTCTGATGAATCAGCTGCTCATATCAGGTGGAGGCACTTATTTTTGAACTCTGCTCTTGCTTTTACCTCTGAAGGACTTGGGAACAAATGCTCTTTCTGGCCCAGCCCATGTTTACTGATTGACCTGAGCCATGCATATTTACTTGCATAGATAATTTGTGCATTGCCACCTTGCCAAGCCAACTGTCCCATTTTTCTTGTCTATTTACACTGGAGGATAGTTTTGCACAGCTCTGCTTCAGTGAGTTTTTAGAGTAATCAGTTACCAGGCTCATGGATTTTCATTGCACCTGTGCTTCTGGGAAGTGCCCAAAGATTCCTGTGTGGAGCCCTATATGCCCATCTCCAGCTCTTTCTGTAGCTGTGAAGGAACAGCTGCTTTGAGGTCTGTGTGATTTACGAAGCATGACTACACAATTTGTGCAGGATGAACATTTTAGTGAGGAAACCACTTTGAGGGGTCAGCAGGGGGAAGGCAAAATTTGAATAAAGTCATAAAAGACTATCTGAGACAAAAACACTGTAAGAAATTCTGGAAGTGTTTCAACCAAAGAAATAAAAATATTTTGAGTTTGGATTTTGTCTCCTGATAGTATTTTGCAAAATGATTGTACACCCAATAATCAAGGAACCATTCAGTGTGAAATCTGACCTTCAGGAGGTGGGTGCTGGTCTCCTTTGTTTATCTCCCCTATAATGGCTTACATAAATCAGTTAATGGAAGCTATATTGTGCTGTGTGGAACATATCAGGGTTTTTTGATGTCAGGCTAAATCTCGGCCTACCAGAGGGACTAGAGTGCCTTGTGTGCCTCAGAAGATGATAAGCAGTTAATCAGAGCAGAGTTTCACCTTCTAGTAGCTTTGAAAAATTGTGTTGCTTTTCACTTTCAGTTAGGGTGAGAAATGCCACGAAGGATTTTAGTCTTGGAGTTGTTCCACACTTAGAACTGCTGTACCAAATCAGGCCTGAGGTTTACTTGGACTGGTTTCCAGTCACTGACAGTGGGCAAATGACACAGAGGGATGTTGAACCACTGTCATCCTCCTTCCAGCAGCCAGATGTTGAATAATCTGCCCTTAACACCAAATAAACACAGCTAAGCTTAAGATATGAAGAAGGAAAATTCTCTTACCAAATGTTCAGCGTCACTGCCCAGTAATCATTTAAGATAATAAAGTTGTGAACATTAACAATTTTTTTTCTGTATTTAATTCTTGCCCTCAGAATATATTTTTGTCTTCAGACACCATCATAAAATTTACTCCTGAAAAGCAGGTTTGCAGAAAAGGTCCTGAGGGTCCTGTTGGACATCAAGTTGAACATAGGCCAGCAGAGCGCCCTGGTGTCAAAGAGGGCTAAAACTATCCTGGGCTGCATCAGGCAAAGTATTTCCAGAAGGTTGAGGGTGTCTGTGATTCTGTGATCTTTTAGGCAATGGAATCAGTTCTGGCAGTGAAGGTGGAGAGGCACAAGGACTTGTACCTGGGCTGGATCCTGTTCTGGGCACCCCTGAACTGACAGCCCCGAACTACAGCGTGGGCAGGCGGGAGTGGAACCTGGGGCCCACAGGCTGCCCACATGCTGGGTTTAATACCAACATCCTCAGTATTAAATTAAAAATTATTGCATTGCTTTTGTCACTTCTCCATTAACAGTAGTCACTAGGGGTACAGAACATATTGCTCTGATCATTAAGAACTGTAAAATTCCTGAAGATATGGTAGTTTAATTGCTGTCTGTAATACATTAAACACAATGGTGAGTTTTCACAGACATACTGGCCACTATATCAGTATTATTAGTGCTAAAAAATATGAATATAGAAATTATTTCTAAAATCTTGGGCATATCTTGGGCATGTTACTCCCATGGGGAAGTGCAGCCATGCACATATGCATGCACATTTTCTGACAGTCCAGACACACCCTCCTGATTTAATAGGATGAGGTATGATATCCTTGCTGTAAATGTGGCAACATAATATAATATAATATAATATAA
>JBBMKD010000145.1:106403033-106419682 GCA_037834095.1 Argya squamiceps
ATATAATATAATATAAATGTGAGTATGTGATGCTGATACTGTGGACAAATTCTGAATAAGTTTGGAAGGCACCTAAATACATGAAATCAATTCCATATAGAAGTAGTTATGTCTTTCACATGATTAACCCACACAGTTTCAAAACATGCCTTTGGGCCAGCCTGTGCTACTGGTCTTATCCAATAGATCTCAGGATCAGCAGAGCTAGACTATGTCCTGGTTAGCCCTGTGGGTAAATTGAATTATGGTAGATGCTGCAGACTGTTCTTTGCACAACAGAATTATCTGCATTGAAAAATTCTTTGCTGATGGAAAACAGATTTGATCCACTCAGGCTGAAATTTTAGGTTAAGTAACAAAAACCCAGTACCTCTACTCAATCTGACCTGCTAGAACCCAACTGGACTTTTTTTTTTTTAAGTGTTTACTAGGTTTTCTTTAGATAATTTTGAAAATTACTTAAGACAGTATAGAAATAGCAGGTATTGAGGTTCTCTTACTCATAGAAATACCTTTCACAATTAAATGCTCACATCAACCAGAACATTTGTCCTTATCCTCTTGGTCCCTCTATATGAAGTTTTGCTTCAGGGTGGGTAAGTGTGGGATTTATGACTGTGAGACATTGTGGAGACTGAAGATTATCTGACTATCTACCTACATACATGAGTTATAAATCTATAAGTTGTGGGTGCCCCATCCCTGGAAGTGTTCAAGGACAGGTTGGCCCTGGGCCATCTGATCAAGTGGGTGGCATCCCTGCCCATGGCAGGGCAGCTGAAACTAGATGAACTTTAATGTCCTTTCCAACCCAAACCATTCCATGTTTCTATGGTAGGTTCAAAAAAAGAAATCAGAGGAAATATTGGTGGGGAAAAAATGCCCATAAAATGACTATTAAATATGTTTATCAATAACATTTAGCTCTGAAAATCCCAAAACTGCAGCTTGCTAGAAATTTCAGGGCTGTAATGGGTGGATTATTCTGTACCGACTTTCTTCCTTGTCCCTTTTCTGAGGCTCATGCTACAAGCCTTGAACAGAGATTAGCAAATTGGGTTTGATATGAAACAGCCATTCTTAGGAGTCTCCTTGCTCTGAGTGTGCTCTGTTGCAGTGATTCCTGGGACCAGGGCTACTTTCAGTGTTCTCACATCAAACAGAAATTTCTTTTAAGAGAGAAGTAGAGTGAGGATGTCTCAGTAAGGCAATTACATAAGAAATTAAAGAACAGAGGAAAACTAGAAATAACTACAATTACTTTAAGGATTCGTATACCAAAAGGTATTCTAATATTGTGATAGGCAAATGCAAATGAGAGGGACAGGAGGTAGGGAACGATATAAAAAGCAGTTTTTTCTAATTTTTTAAGACAAAAATCTGCTGTATTTGAAGGTCAAATGCAGGCTACTATTATTAAGTATTAAGGATAAATTTGTTTTGGAGAAACACCAGATGCTTACTAAGTATCAGTGGAGGGAATGGGGAAAAGAACATTACTAGCAATGGCAATAAAAAAAACAGAAGTAGGATATAA
Organism: Argya squamiceps; assembly: GCA_037834095.1. Lineage (NCBI taxonomy): Eukaryota > Metazoa > Chordata > Aves > Passeriformes > Leiothrichidae > Argya > Argya squamiceps. The sequence continues at coordinate 106,404,571 of JBBMKD010000145.1, forward strand.
AAATGCAAATAAACTGCTTTTTGCTCAGCATATGGCATTGTAGAAATACAGAATCAACCTAGCTATGAGCTAAGCTAGCAAAAGATGCTTTGCACTAACATTCTACAGAGTTAAATTAATGAGGTTACTATTAGAAACTATATTTGAGAAATTGTAACCTTTCAATGAGCATTTAGGCTATGAAGATTTTTCTTTTTCCAATCTATATTCCCTCTGAAATGTGCATGCCCTCCAAGTTTAAGGAGCATGATATAAACAAAAGACATTATTTTTCTTCTTGCATATTTAAAATGCAAAGTTCCATCCTTAGAATTGCTACATAATTCACTTTTCTGCTATATTTCTCAGAAAACATGGTCAAGTAGTAATATTGAAGACAAAACAGCATCTGCATTTGAAGTGAGATACAATCTTCTCAGGCTGTTAACAGAGGAGATGCCCCTGCCTTTCTGAAAGGTTGAAGTCAAGACCTTTAGTGAATATGCTGCTTCTTTCATAATAACACCTGAATTGTAGCTGGTGTTTGCCCATTTATTTCCTCTTTGATTGCCTGGCTGGTAGCTGTTTGTGCTTTGCTTAATATTTATTTCCCCTTGGCCAGCACTAAAAACCCTCAATACTGTAAAGCTCTTCCCAGCTGAAAGCCAAGATGGACTTTTGGGTATCTTTGACAATCACTGCATTAATATTGTGGTATCCAGCAATAGCACAATGCATATTTAGGTTTCACTTCAGCTGGTTGTAATGTTCTCTCCTGCTCTGGATGTAACCAAAGGCACACAGAGCCTCACGGGGAATCCATTCAGAGTCATTTCATTGAAGCACTTGCTAACTTCAGTTCTGCTCTGAAGTCAGCTGCACTGGTAACTAACAGACTGATATGCATCTGCCTGCACACATTGCTTGAGGATGATCCAAAAGCACAGGTGTAGCTACTCCCCCATGGTTATTTCCCATCTTTAGCTGGCTGCTCTGGGCTTCCATTTCCTTACCTTTGTCAAGCTCCTACAAGCGTTTTTCAGTCTGAAGTCTTTCAAAGCTCTTGAATACTCTGTCAGCAAATGCTCCGAAAATGCAAAGCACTGCCAGCATAAGGCAGCATGTTCTTTATCCCAGAGAAATGGGGAAGTCTGCACGAAGGAGAGCAGATTGCTGAAAGGAGAGGAGGTACAGGAGGCGTAAAAAGCAGCCTCTTCAAAATTAGTTCTGCTGACCTGTACAGAATAGAACAGCCAATTTCATTTGGGAAGGACCTACATGGTCAGCCAGTCCAGTTTTCTGACCACTTCAGGGCTGGCCAAAAGTTAAAGCAGGTTATTGAGGGCATTGTCAAATTCCTCTTAAACACTGGTAGGCTTTGGGCATCAACCACCTCTCTAGGAAGTCTCTTCCAATCTTGGAACACCCTCTCTGCAAAGTACACCAAAGACCTTCCCTTCATCCACTGGGCAGATGAATTTATCCTTAATGATATCAAATTAGTTAGACTGGCTTTTCTCTTTGTTGTCCGTGCCTGATGATAGAATTATTCTCTAAATGCCATTCAGTAGTACCCAGTATGTTTTTCACCATCATTTTTCTGGGAACTGAAGTTAGATTAACAGGCCTGTGGTTTCCTGGGTCTACTCTCACATGGTTCTTTCAAATTGGAATAATCCTGGCCGATTTCCAGTCAACAGAGACCTTTGGTAGATGACCAGGAGGAGTCCTGGCATAACATCCATATCCAAAAAGGATTCTTGATTTTATCTACTCGGGAGGCTTTAAACCTCAAGCTTCCAGGGTGCTTCAGGAAAAGAGGGGCCCACAGGAAGCTGTGATCGATGTTCTCTGACTGCACTGACCAAGCTGCACGTTCTTCCCCACTTCATTGCAGACAGTGCTCCCCATGTGCAAGAAGTTGTGGTCCTTATTATCCTGTTTCATGGTAGACTGTGATCCTCTCCTGAGGAGGAGCAGCCTGGAACCAGAGGAGACACAGAAAATGTTCTGGTCATCAGCACTTTGGAGAAAGTAGAGGCTGTTTAGTGCTTCTGAAAGGAGAAAAACACTCCACCTTTTTTTTTTTATTACAAAATATTTAATCAAATATTTTAGGGGTTTTGTTTGTTTGTTTGTTTTTTGGTTTGGGTTTTGTTTTTTTTTTTTTTGGATGGACCTGTGTTGAAAGTGGTTTACTTTTTGATACACGTGACTAAAAACCCCTAGCTGTTTCCAGCAGTTAATGCCTCACCCTCCTTTTTATCTTTCTCTCTACCTCCTTGAAGTGGACAAAATGGATGTCTGTACATTGTATTCTCAGTTCCTCATACCTGCTGATCCAGGTCTTCACTGTGCATTTTATTGTAAAGAATATGACTAATATTTGCCATTTCTGATCTTGTATTTTCTCTGTGGGGAGGACTGTTGTGTGCAGTCTGATGCTTGGTTTGGAGATTAATTTCTTGTGGTGTCTATTCTGATACATGCTTTGGATAGCAGTTGTACCTTAGCTTGGGATAGGTTTAAATGATCCTGAGATCTTGCATTGTCCCTGACAAATCTCTGCTGTGCAGAAGAGTTTTACCTGTCTGTTCAACATTATCATTCCCATTGAGAAGTGGAGTTGTCCACTCGGAGCTCCAGTTCTGAGCAGGGGAATTCGGCTCCTCAGGACAACTGGACTGCTGGATGTTGAGAGGTAAAGGAAGAGTTTCAGCAGGGACAGCTCTCCATGGCAGCAAAAGGTTAATGTACTTTTAGAGCCTTCCAGGAAATTCACAGAAATCAGGGCACTGGCCTGTCCCTGGCTGAGCTCACCTGGGGAAGCAGAGCTGAACTTCCCTTTGCTGATCTGCAGATACAACAATGTCAATTTGCCTGCTCAGTGAACTGTCAAGGACTCCTCTGCTTGGAGGGCACTTCTGCAGAACAACTCATATCTTTCCTGTTGCTCAACAAAGCCATGAGAGGGTACTTAAATGGATCCACTGGGGAGAAAGCTGTGAAAGCTGTTTGTCATTAAAATAATTTTTTCTAGCTTTCACATTAGGCAAACAAGCAAAAAAAGACCATAAAAAATTGAGATAACTGGTTAAAAAAACCCCCAAAAAAACAAAAAACCACAAGGATAGATCCCAATTCTCCTTCTTTCTGGTTACCTGTTAATTCCCTGCAGAACCAATGCAGAGGTTATGCAGAATCCACCAAAATAAGGAATTGATTTCTACATTGGGAGTGCTAGTATAATATTAGTCACTAACCAAAACCAAAAAGCTTTTTCAGCTGGATGATTTCTTGCTGATTTTAACTTTTTCATGCATCCTCTTTAAATCAGATTAATTTCTCCTTGCACAGGACTGACACAGTAGAATTTTGGTTTCATACAGAAGAGAAACATGGCTAATGTTAATAATTTCTTCCTCAGGCAGAGATGTGAGTAACGGAAGTGAAGGATCCAGAACTGAACTGTGAGATGCAAAGGGCAACCAAAATGGAGAAAACCTGCCACAAGCAGTGGTGGCTGCCTGCACCAAAGCTCTGCTTAATTCCCAGTCCATGGGCAGTGCTGCCTGAGAGCCTTGCTGATCACAGCTGGCTGCTGAGACCAGCTAGAGGAGAACAACTGCTCAGCCCAGAGCAGCAGTGCATCCTCCCTGTAGTGATGATGCAGCACAGAGGTGATGGGGCTGAGCAGGGCCAGGAACCAGCACCATGGAGAGAATTGATTGTACAGAATCCTTGGTGATCTGGATCCATGGGATCCAGAGGATCTGGGTCAGCATTGTTCCTCTGGGCTCCAGTGTTACACCCAGGAACTCAGGGCAGAGACAAACCCACGAGTCTAGAGATAGTGATGCTCTTATTTAAGAAATCCATCGTTGCTGAGAAGCACAATGCACCATTCAGATACCACTGTGGGGCTGTAAAAGAGTCATTTTACCTGTAAGAGGTACAGAAAGTCACTGTGGGTTTCTATATAAACGTGACAGATCCCTGTTACCTGCTGGTATGTGTTTGCATGCACAGCTCTCACCCTGCTCTTCAAGCAAAGACCTATTCCTTTCCAGCTTACCTGTTTGCAAAGGCTTGGGAAACAAAAATCTTCTCTTTTGCACTGTGCCAATGGCTGACTAACTCCCAAATCACTGCAGCTCCTTATCCAACAAAAATATCATGATCCAGCAATAAACGAAAAATAATTTATAGACAAAATCTGATTAGAACTCTCAAAGCTGCTGTTTGGTATTTGGGAACATCCTTGATTATGTTTTCCTGTTGTTTACTTACTTTATTTCTTTGGAAGAATGGGTCTGAAAGGGTAAAAGGGACAGTATTTTGCTTTGATCCTTCAGACAGAGACTCACCCCAGGGACAGCCCAGAGACCCAACCTGGGCAGTGTGTTCAGCCCAGAGCCCACCCGTGGGGCTGGGCACAGACAGACTGGTGGATCCCATTATTTGACTCAGGGAAACGAGGCTGGAGTGTGGGAAAAAGAGGAGACTGCAATGCAGAGTGCTAACCCACACCCAGGTCCTTTCCAAATTATGCAGTTTGTCCTGGTAATTTCTAGATCCATGTTTTCCTTTGTGCCACGACTACCACCTTTCCCTTTTTCCTGCCTTTTCTTTAGTGGCTAATTTTTTCCATTCTAGTTCAAGAGGAACAGTAAAACTCCTTTTCCAGCTTCTTTGATGCATTTTTGCATCCATCATTCTCAAATTTAAATTTTCTCCCGGCTGTGAAGGATGCAGCACAGCTCAAGGCTTGACATCACCCTAGCTAATTTGGTTTTCTGGCTTTTGCTTAATAATTTTTTTGCTAATGATTATGTGTTTTTTTCCCCTACCTTCCTCCTCCACTGTCTTCTTTCTCTTCTCTCTGCCTCCCTCCTATAATCCCTGTCTTCCTGGGATGAAGGTTATTTTAGTCTAAATGCCTGTTGAAATTCATTTCTTTCACCTACCACTCAAACTCTGATCCCTGTACATTTGCAGTGTTATGTGTTTTTCTGATCTCTTCTTCTGCTGATTTCTGAAACTGGGATGACTTTTCACTTGCAAATGGCCTCAGTTCTCTGTCTTATTCGAACCACCAGCTCACTTTCTATAATTTACCACAGATTTCTAATAGTGATGTGGCTACAAAACACTTCCACTGACTCACCAGAAGAAACCCCTGAATTTTCAAGTCTGTGAGGAAAACATGGTGATTGCATCCTAATTCTCAAAAATGCCATATAGAGTGCAATGCACAAATTGGAGAAAAATGCTCTTGGAAAATGAGTGAGAAGCTATTTGAATGGAAATAGCACAGCAGATATTTAAGACCACCTGGGAAATCAGTGACCACTTAGCTTGACTTCAGTAGGCTGGAATGTAGTAGCAGGGGACTGTAAAAATAAGTATTTTGGGGAAATGAACCTGCTGAGCAATAAGCACCATGAGTTTGAGACATTAATCACATCTGACAAAAACTGTGGCATCTTGGGTTATTGCAGGGTGTGTGGGTGAAACTCATATGGTGGATGCAATCCATCTTTTCTTGAGTATTGTAGTTGATGTATTGCAATCTAAACCTCAGGACACAGCAGAAAGATGATGATGTGATTAACATTGGCTGACAGATGACATTTGCCAGTGCACAAACTTGTTAATGGAAGTAAGGGTGGAGGTGCAAATATTTGAGCAATAGCATTCAATAGAATTGTTGGAGGTAGTGGACTTCGGATCTCAACAAGAAATGATCTTACACAAGGTCCCAAAAGTATGTATTGGACCAGGATTTTTCAGGTTATTAATTCTTGGAGTTACACTTTGATGAACATGGTGCTGTGATGGGAAGTGGTGCACATGGCAGCCAGAAGGAAAACTAAAATAGCTGTTAAGTGCTCTGATGAGAGTAGGAATTGATAGGAGATACTTTAAAATAGAAAGAAGCCATGTGATATACATGAGTGCTCTGGAAAGATGACTACTGTGTTTCCTTCCAAGGAATCTTTGGAAAGTATTGAAACGTAGCAGTTATTTGAAATAGTGAACTATTAACAAAACCAAGTGCTCTGCAATCAAGAGGAGATTGCTGCAGAGCAGAAAGTGACCTACTTACAGCTTTGTTTCTGAAAGTCAGAGGTCCTTCAACTGATTAATAGTGCAGCGTTAATAATGCTCATACTGCAACATTTAATGTTTTTATATGTCTTAGGCTGGTTTTAGAGCCCTTTAGTTTGCAAGTACCCCTCAGGGAAAAAAATCAGCATGAAAATAGTGAAAACTGAGTTGTTTAGAAGTCAGCAATTAAATTTAAATGTATATATTATGATTTAACAGCAGAGAATTTTTTACAAGGGTAATTTGGGTGGGATTCCTCTTATCCAACATGTGATGTTGGAATTTGATTTCTGAAGTGAAATAACAATCCCATTCTGAACTATACCCTCAGACCTTGTTACATGCAGAGGAGCAGATATAGTCTGTGACATCTGCTGTGAGTTACTCAGTTCACTCTAGGTAGGTGTCTGAAATGAATCACCTCATCTCTCCACTGCCAATAGAGCTGGCCCAAGTAACTAAACTTAGACATGGTAAATTGTTTTATATCTACATGATAAACCTGTTAAGACTGTGGTCTTAAGAGTTGTTAAAACTGGAATATTTTATTTTTCAGCATTTTAAGGCCCACTTTCTCACTACAGGTGCCACCATCATTGTGGTGATAAACTGTATGAGCTGTGGTCCTAGTCAGTACACTGAAAAACAGTGTACTGTATTTCAATCAAATTAGAACAGGCGAAGAATGTACTTCTCAAAACTTTTCCCGAGTAGTTGTTCTGATTAAAAAACTTAATGTGATTCTCACCAGTTATTTCTCATGGCTCTCACTTAAAACAGATTTAAATCTAATAACCTCTGATCTTCATCAGGAAGGTGGAAAGCAGACCTCAGATCTGTGGGAAATACAAAAAATACAGTCCTGTTGCTACATGTTTAAAGAATGATGAGGAATCAAAAGGAGGCATCAGAAATATCAGAGTTTACTATGTTAATATCTAATCCTCACTGTCCCTTGACACATTTGAAAGTCTTCATGCTTCTTATGATGAAATAAAGGATAGACAGCAACTTTTTACACAGGCATACAGTGCTAGGGCAAGGGAAAATGATTTTATACTAAAAGAGGAGAGATTCAGATCATATTTTAGAAAGAATTCTTTGCTGTGAGGGTAGTGAGGCACTGGAACAGGTTCCAGTGAGAGCACTCCCATCCCTGGAAGTACTCAAGGGCAGCTTGGATGGGGCTTAGAGCACCCTGGTCTGGTGGAAGCTGTCCCTGCCCATGGCAGAGGGGGTTGGAACAAGATGATCTTTAAGGTCCCTTCCAATCCAAACCACTCTATGACAATGTGGTTGATGATACTGGATATTTTGCAGAAGCTGAGAGTAATTAAAGTTTCAAGTCAAAATCTACCACATGTATAGTTTTGGGCTATGTATTGGTTTTCCTCCTGCAGCTCCAGCCCTGAAGGAGGCCTTCTGAACACAGGCACCCAGGTTCAGACACTGAGATTTAGGTCTCTGTTAGGTATTGTGTCTACATGTCTGCTGGGGGTCTGGGCTCCCACAACAGTCACTAGAGAGGAGATGCCAGAGGAGACAAATGTTTTAACACTTCCTACGGTGTTTAATTGATTTCAGTTACAGCTGGATCAGGGAGCTGCTAATGGCCTGTGAAACCATCAAGAAGAGAAGTTTAATTTGAAAAAAAAAATGTCCAAGGGCTCCTTGATGCCCTAGTTGAACAAGTGGATTTTAGGGGTGGGCTTAGGTATCATTTGTATCATTAGTAAAGAGCAGCTCCTTCCCATATGTCTGCAGACTGCTGGTCACTGAGGGTGACTGGGCATTTCCAGCCATTTGGTGTACCTTAAAATACCTGAGACATCCACAAGAGAGTGGTAGATAGAAGTGGCTCCTCATAAGATTGGGAACTTTAATCTGATGAGGAGCAGCTGAGGGAAATGGGGATGTTTAGCCTGGACAAAAGGAGGCTTAGGGGGCCCTCGTTGCTCTCTACAACTCCCTGACAGGAGGCTCCAGCCAGGTGAGGGTCGGGCTCTTCTCCCAGGTAACAAGTGATATGACAAGAGGAAATCGATTTCAATTGCACCAGGGGAGGTTTAGATTGGATATTAGGATAGTATTGGATAGGGATTGGATATTTCTTCACCAGAAGGATTGTCAGGCATTGGAACAGGCTGCCTGGGGAAGTGCCTGAGGTATTTACCACCCCTAGAGGCATTTAACAGATGCAGATGTGGCATTTAGGGTGAACCCTTTCACTGCTGGATGCGTCAGTACTGGGTTAATGGTTGGACTCAATGCTCTTAGAGGTTTTTTCCCAACCTAAATAATTCTGTGATTCCATATGACACAGCACATATGTGAGCTCTGTGCCATTATGCAGAGGACTCTGGAGGGCAGGAGAGACACTCTAGCACATCTCAAATAACTTGCTAAGTTATGCATGCACAGCTCCAACAGGGATCCTCCACAAATCAGCTATTCCTGTGTCACTATTTTAATTTTGGTAACCCTGGAGTAGAAGAATGTGGATCTAGATCTGTGCTCTTGTCTTTAAATTCCTAAACCTAACAGAGCCCATCTTTTGAGATACTTTTATTTAAAGAGTCCCCATTAATTTCCTCCTGAATCATGCCAGTTTGCCACGCTGGCATTTTCGTGCTGTGGGGAGGAAGAACAGTTTGAAGCACAGGGCAGTCTTAGGGATATAAAGTGGATATCAGGAACTGTCATTCATTGCACTACCTCCTGGTACATAACAAGGAAACCACTGTAAAAATCACCACCCAGAATCCAGAATGTCAGGGCTTGTGTGTACATGTTTACAGAAAAAGATGGAAGACATGGATTGCTTTGCTTATTGGACCAGTGTGAGATCCTTGCATACTCCGGGCTGAAAATTCGTATGAAACCATCCAGAAAAAAGGATTAGATGTGATAGATTTATGTGAAATTGAAAAGTGTGAGACAGAAAACTCAAGAAAACCGAGAAAATGATCAAGAAATGAAATGAATTTTCCTATAGTGTACAATTAAGACTAAAAATGCAATAAATTAAGAAAAAAGGTTATCCATGATATGGATAATATTTCTTGCATTGCTCTGGACACCTAGGAGGTGGTGTCAATCCTCTTCCTGCAGGATTAGTAATAAATAATAAACACCAGATGAGAAGCAGCTGATTTCACTCAGGTGAAGGACTCAGCACTCACGTCCTTCTTGGCCCCTGTCTATGGCCCTTGTCAGGGATGGCTTTGGGATTAGATGTGCCTCATCTCGATGCAGAATAACAGTTTCCTGGGTCAGGTGGAACCAAGGGCGTTTTACATCCCTCTTCAATGTTGTTTAGGTGTAGTGAACAATTCCTGCCTGGTGAGAATGTTTTGACTGCAGATAAGGCGTGTAAGGGAAATGGTAAATGCTCTGTCAAACACAGTGGATGGGGACTGAATAAAACACCATGGGAAGTGAGGAGCACTGCATTGATGAGGAAGTGATTATTTGACCAAGAGAGAACTTCATTACTCTTGTAACTTTTGCACATACCACTCACCTTGTCTTGTTCCTTAGCAATAAAAGAGAACATTTGCCCTGTTTTACATTCACCCACCACAGTGCTAGCCAAAATAAACCAGGCTGATTAAATTCTTCTCAGGTGACCTCCTGAGTTGTGTGAGATACAGCTTTATATTTTTCTTTGTATTGCTATTAAACCTGTACTTCTTGTAGTTTTAGCATTTCCTTTGAATATTAGCATTTACTTAATCTTTCCCTGGTTTGTTCAGTCACAACCATGAAAATAATCAGTTGGTGATACGACATGGGGCAATAGTTTCAAACTGAAAGAGGGTAGGTTTAGACTGGACATAAGGAAGAATTTTTTATAATGAAGGTGTTGAGACACTGAAACAGGTTACCCAGAGAAGCTGCAGCTGCCCCATCTCTGGAAACATTCATAGTCATGCTGGATGGAGCTTTGAGCAACCTGATGTAGGGATTAGATGATTTTTAAAAGCCCTTTCCAACCCAAAGCTTGAATTAGATGAAAACTCTAGTTAGCTAATCAAAGTCCTGTGCTGTTTTGTAGCACCAGCCCAGTCACTGTGCTTTCTTTTCTGCTCACCCTCCTGTGTGTGTTGGAGGTGGCAGAGGCAGTGATGATGCCAACAGTGATGAACATGTAGCAAACACAGCAGAAAATGCCACAGTTCTTGTTTATTGGCCAGAGATAAAGTAGTATGCCCCATAAAAAGGGGAAAGCTTGCATATGTTGAAGAAGAATGAACATCTTCCATTACTGGCAGGTGTCTTAAGTAGCAATTTCACAGCAGCTTATGGAAGTTAAAAATATTTCGTTATTTGGCCTACACTTTTTTTGAAGTGCTTGGTATTTGCTGATCTCTGGCACTACTGAAATGGTTTTTATGGTATGTTACTTCTATGAAATGAGGAGAGAGTTTTACTGTGCTAGTTTCTTAAAACTGGGTAGTTCCCCACAGTGCCAGGAAAGAACACCTCAAGGCTGATAAAGAGGAGAAATGTAGCCTAGCATCTTGAAGGACTCAATTGTTATCAGAAACTTTCTTTTAACTATGTTTAAATTTATAAGATGCTTTGCAGCAGGGAAAAATAAGGAATAAACAGTTCTTCCTGTACTGTAGGCCCTGGGGGAAAAATATCGTGCTCTAATGACCTACAACTTGCAAGCCTGAGTAGACTAAAGCTTCTAAGGGGAAAAAATATATGATGTTTCTCTTTTTGATGTTCTTTGCCAGCAGGGAAAAATGATGTAAATATTTGTGTTCTATTGACACATTTAGTCAAAAGCCCGAGGGACAAGCTTTCAGATGCACATAGGATAAAATCAGGCAACTGTTTTCTATGGAACTTAAACTCATCTACAGACAATGAGAGATCCAGCCTTGCTTGGACTGTATCCCAAAAATCTGGTTAGTGCAGGTGCAGGTGGTGCACTTTATAGACATCTTATGAAGCACAGATGCAATGAGAAAGGGGATTCCTATCGATATTTCTGGCTTGAAGTGCTGCTTAGTCCTATTTTCAGATATTGTCAGGTTCTGGTATTTATATGGGAGACATTTTGGTCCTAAATCCCTTAAACTCAATAGACATATCCTAGAAGTCCTAGGGTTTGAAGTCAGTTCTGCTCTAGAAATCCTCTCTGTCCTTGGGCATTCAATGTGGTTTTGCTGTGTAAGTTCTGTCCATAAAATTAGAACTTTAGCAAGCCTGTTATCTATTTGTTCTGTAACCTCTTTGAGACAAGCATTGTCTCTTTCTATATGAATATACAATGCTTTGCATAATGGAGTTTAATCTGAGTTTCTTAAAGGTACCTCTGTTGAATAATAATGATTAATCAAATTGAGTAAATAGTATTTAGGAAAAAATAAAAATGAGTGCAATGGTTTAGTTTTTTCTTCATAGGAAATGAAATGCAGAATTAATTGGAACTGAATAGCAGAACCTATTTAAAAGTGATAAAAGAAACATTTTACATACTGTGATATTAAACTTTCAGTCTTCTTATTGAAAACTCTTACTAGGGTTTGCATTTCAGCTGAATGAAGGAAATTATTCTCAATGTAAGTTATTAGTGTTTTTTTCCCTGAATGCAGCCCAATGTTCATCCTGTAAATGAATGCTCACCACAGAGACATACACAGGGTTTCTCATGAATATGTGCCACACATCCATCTCCCCACAATTTATCTTCTCACAGAGAGAAGGATGGACAGTAAATTAACCAGACAAGGTATGGGTAACTTGGCAGGAATAACACAAGATGTGACTGAGATGTATGGATGTGTTTATATGTCCATATTGTCTCTGTGGGGTGGGATTCACCTCTGGTTCCTTCACACCCATTCCACCCCACAGCTTGAGTCCACTTGCCTTGGACAACTCCCCTTTTTTAGGGTGCTGTCCTTCTCACTGCACTGGCACAGCAAGTCTAGTAATTAAAGTCGATGAGATGCAACATTTTAAGGCTGGCATCAGGAAATTAATTTGTAATTGTGTAGCACAGACACAAGAATCAAGCTAACAATTCAGGTACTTCTGTGACATCAGAAAACCTGACATCTGACTGAGCTCTCTGGGTGCCCTTGCTGTTTATGTGCAGCTGTTACAGCACCTCCCCATTGCCTCTCTTTAATTAGGCTGCTTTAAAAGGAATGTGTGCCTATGTAAACTGTAATCCTGCAGTTTTCTGGGCCTGGTCACATCCTTCCTGCTGTGGATGGCTGAGGAAACCTCCTCAGCAGCTCTGAAATGGTCCCTCCCAACAGCTTTTCAAGAGCAAGCATTGTTCTGGATTTTTGCATGAGATTGGAAGTTGAAATAGCTGATATTTTCCAGCAATTTTCTGAAACACAAACCCTCACATTTAGTGAGGACAGGAGTTCCCTCCATTTCCATTCTGTCCCCCTTATATATGAATTTTTCACTTTCTATTCCTTGGCACAGGTAGTATAAAAGGCAAGTACAGGAGTAACTTCAGCAGTTCATTTGCAGGCTCAGTGATGTTCTGGTTGAGCACAGACTGTGAAAGTGGCAGAAGGTGTTCTGAACCATCCAAACACACCTGCTGTCCTGGCTGCTATAAACAGCCCTGAAGAGCCAAACACTATTACACTTCCTGAGTAGAAAAAAATGCTCCTGACTTGGCCTCCTGCAGCACAGCCACATCTGTTCTTTTCCAAACACTGAAAGCAAGAGGAAAGTCGAGGTGATACAGGAAGCACTTGCGTGCAGAGAACGGGATGTTAACATGTCAGTGAGATGGCACCTTCACCTTCCTCTTGAAGCTTAGATTAGAAAATGTCTTAATGAAGGGACTGCTTCTAATGATGTGTTTATATGGTGTTTTGAAAAATGGGGTCTTGTGCAAGACTGAATGTAGCTCATCGTGAAAATTAGGGATGAGAGTTATTATGAATCTTTATGGGCAGTGGAATTTTGGTACTGGATAAGATACATGAATCTTAAATAATGGAGGCTGGAGAAAAAGACTTTGTAGGAAGAAAGGGGAAAGGATCAGGAGCTTCATCAGAAGGAATTATTAAAAGGCAAAGGGAAATTTCTCTCGTCCAGATGGGGAGAACCAGAGGCAACCCTGAACTTGGGGTTGATTCTGAAAAGTGCTGAAATCTATCCAGCTCTCAGTGCTTTCATGCCAGATGTTCAGGCATGAACTGGACAGGATAGCTTTATAAAGTGGACTGTTGCAAGGTAGATTATTAGCCTCATCTAGGTCTTGCACCTCTTACATTTGTGTTTCATGGAACTGGAACGCCCATGAATGAGGGGTTGGTTCTCAGAGAACATGAATCAACTGAATTGTTAATTTACAGTAGCTATACTAGTGAAAAGATCTGACCCATACAGATTTTATTCAGAAATGAAATATGCCTCTTCAGAAATATTTAAAAAAGACATAACAAGAGAGTTACAGCAGCTCACAAACTCAGATTATGACATTCCCAAGAGGACTGGACTTGTTATACCAGAAGGAAAGAGGTACGTGAAGAAAGAGGTGGCTCTGAAAGACAGCGCACCTGGGGGAGCTGGAAATTTCCAACTTTAGCTGAGTGTGACCAGCTGCAGGCAGCAATTTTTTCTTGACACTGTACCTGCAATGGTCTTAATCTCCTTCTTCTCTCCCTCTCCTTCTCCCTCTCCCTCTCCTCTCCTCTCTCCCTGCACAGAACACCTTTCTGTCTGTGATCTTCTGGGAGTTCTCACAAAGGCATATATGAAAAAAGAGATGAAGAATGGAAGGAACCTGCTCGAGTTTCCTTCTGGGATAGCCAGTGTTACTGAAGTCACTGAAGTGAAATCCAGCATTCCACTGAGGTGTCAAGCAATGATTTATCCCTTGGCACACACTGCAATTGCAAGCATGCTTCAATTTATTGCATTTAGCTCTGCCTATGTTTTCATATATCTGTTTTTAAGTTTGATAAACAAAACCAGTAAGGCCATGGGGTAATTGGATGATCTTTCCAAGAAATTTTGTCATTTGGGAAGCAAAATGTCTATCCTGAAGGGAGAGGAAATAACCTAAAAGAACTGAACATCCCCAGTTGCCTCTACAATTCTGAAATGTTCCTCTTGATTTTAGGCTTTAACAACTACTTGTTATGGAATATGGCATCTCAAAAAGTTAAAAATAAGCAATTTGGGAAAAGGAGTTCAGATACTCTCAAAACATATTATTATATCTTCACTTGTTTCAACAAAAAAAGCTCATCCTTTGCTGCAGATGAAGTACTATATTTGGAAGAAAAAATTACTCTGCTGAAAAATATCTGTGTGGCTTCAAAATTTATGTATTTTCAGGGTATTTTTCTTAGAATGGCTAAAGTCATGCAGTTCCTTGTTGCTATAAATAGTTGTACTTACAATGGTGCTTGTGATGGAGAGTTTGCAGGCAGGAACACAGAAAGCCTTGGATCTGAATGCCTGTAAATGAGAGGAAATGAAGCTGGGTGGGGCTGAGATCCAGCTCTAGCTGTGATTCTCAATGCAGGAGGAAGCTCCCCTCATTCTGCTCTTCTGGCACCTGCTGAAGTTCACAGGCTGTTTGTTTCAGCATGACTTGTGACCAGCACCACTCATCTGCATCAGCAATGAGTTCAATGGTTGTCCCTTCAATTAGGTCAATACTGTGAAATTCCAGTTCAGGGCTTCATTCAGGAGGCAGAGATCATAAAAAATATTTATTTTCCTCCTGTTCCTTGTGTGACATTTGGTTCAATCACTTTGTTCAGCTCAGGCTTTTTACCTCACATGATGGCCTTTGCAGCAAATGAGATTTCAAGCAGCAATGAGAAACCTTACCCAGACTCCAGCTGCCACTGCAGAAAACCAGACGTTCCTCAGAGGTCCTGCATTTCCCACTCTGCTGTGAATGCCACAGAAACCCTTGGGGACCTCAAATCACAGCTGATGCCTGTCGTGGTTTCACGTTCGCCAAATCAAGTGTAGTGGTTTATTTCTCTGGGAGATAGGATTTTCGGGAGAAAAA
>JBBMKD010000145.1:106419782-106434018 GCA_037834095.1 Argya squamiceps
ACAAGCTGTCAGTATTTGCTAATACTTCCCTAAAGACTAAAAAACAAAAAAAACCAACCTGTGCTAAACCATCACAATGCCTGAGTTTGGATAGCTCTCCAAAGACATACTTTGGACCACCACCTCAATGTGGGGAAGAAAGGTCTTTCCACAGAGCTGAAAATGAGGAGGGTTCATTTATGGCCATTTAACTTAATCTCCTGATTATCACAGGCCGTAAACCTTTATTTTTGACCAGTGGGAGGTGGGGTGGTAGACTAAATGGATTAGTCTTGGTCTTTGTGGTATTAGCTAGTTCAAAGGGAGTTACAATCCCTTAATTACAGCTATCTGCAGTCGGCTTAGGTAGTTTTTGTGCCCTTTTTCCTGCAGAGAGGTTAATTGTTCCATTTCAATCTCACTTTTTCATCCTTTTGTCTTTTGCTGCCACTGCTCCAATTGATCTAAAGCAAATCAGTGCACACTCTCCTGAAAGGGTCTGGCTTCTTGTTTAACTACTCCGATGATTTCAAAAGTGCTGTTCATTATTATCATGTTCCCAGCAATTCAGTGTGTGAAGATCTGCCCAGGAAGTAAAGACAATGCCCAGGCAGCTAAACTGAAAATATTTTTCTGCATTTGAAAGCTTTAATTCAGTTTACTTAAGTATGAATTCAATAGATTAATAATAATCTGAGAAAAGTCAGATACTTATGGGTACTTGAGAAAAAAACTACTGTATAATATCATGCATATTTGACAAAATTCAGACAAATAATTCACCTGGGAGATCACTATGTTTCCTCACTGGTTAGGGACTAATCTCTTTTAAATACGAACCATGGTCACAGCTTGCATCCACCTGATAAATGATACATCAGTTTCGGTATAAAACTTGCATCACAGTTTATGAGTTCCAGAAATCCAAAATTTCAGAACTTTGACTCTCTGAAATGTTCTGGTGACTTGAGTTTTGGATAGTAATATTAAAAAAAAAAGGATGTTCCTGGATTTAAAGATGTATGACCTGCAGAAGGAAATAAGACCTTGGAATTCATTCAGGAATTGTGATGGAGAGCAAAGCTCTTCCTAATACTCTGCCTGCTTTTTCCTCACAGTCTTAACTAAGCTGGAAATATATTTTTTCTGCCACATCACATCTTCATTAGATTGTTCTCTGTGTATACATAAATTTCTTTCTGTCCTAAATAGAATGTATCTCAGTTCTTAATATGTGGTATTTTATTCTCCTAAATTTGGACCTAGTGTAATCTGTAAATAATGCAAGGAGCCCTGGATGTTACAGCTCTGGGGTCACCTGCTCAGTGCAGCGTGGCTGGAATGTGCTCTGCATTTATCTGCACATCCATTCAGTGCACTTGGACAGCCCAAAAACAGTATGATGGCAAAGACCACCTGAGGGTGAACATCACTAGAGACCATCCTTGCACTTCTGCTGGAAGGCACAGAGGAATCCAAAGTTTGGTAGAGAATTTGCACTTACTTTCACTTACTTAGAGTTTCAGAGGAGGCTACAAAAGAGAAAGGTGTTGTAGTAGATATGTCAAAAAGGTGAGTGCTTGAAAGACCACAGACTTATTTGTTGCTCTTTTATTGCTTGAGATTAAAAACAGGAGCCTGAGTGAGTTTCAATAGGACCTATTAAAACCAAATTCCACAGGATAGTAATTCTGTGGTAAAATAAACCACAGGGTTACTTCTAAAAGTGATGGCTGGGGGGCAGCCACTCATTCTGTTTTGTGTCACTGCACCAACTACATCAGAATGTGCTTTACACCTCCCCACTGAGCACAGTTTTTGTTTTAATCCATTCTTGCTCAAGTTAAAGTCTTTAAAACATACTTTGTTTATTGTAGTATTCTCACCAAGGAAGCAGGGTAGTTTTTTTCCCATGATTTTGGAAGTTGTTCATGTAATTGTTCAACACAGGAGAATATTGCCTGGGAAAATGATTCATGATTTTAGAAGACTGACTAGCAGATTTTCAGAAGGTGGGCTGTGAGCACAGGGTCACATTGATCTCATCTCTGTCTCCTGCTATCAGCGAGGTTAGTAATGAAGGGATTTGCACTGCTTCTCTCTAGCATGATGTAAAAATTAATCAAGACAAAGCACCACTCGACAGTCAGCGCTCTGAAGAATGCAAAGTCATTTCCTCTTGGGTGATAGGCAAGTAGGATGGCTATTCCTCATTGCCTTTGCTCCTTGTCATCTCTATTAACTTCCAACTCACTCTCCAGAGGCCCTGGTTGTTAAAGATAACACATGCAGGTATTTGGGTATAAACATATCCTTCCCTACTGACTGCCCAAACATGTAAGGCAAGAAATAGAAGTGGTGAAAAAATAGGAAAAGTTAGAACATTGTTCATGGAAAGAAATCTAACTTTTGGGCTGTCCATAAGGCAGAAGAACTTGAAAAATGTCACGTGTAAAAACAATCATGTGAGCATCAAAAAGGAATAAGAGGTGTTGAAGGAAAAGAATGATTGTGCCAGAAGAACAAAATAGGACATAAAGAAGTTGAAGTTGCAATTCAGCAAAGGGATGGACTATCAAAAGAAAGGCCCTGGGGGAGACTTTCAAAGATCTGGTGGAACAGATCTAATGGACTTTTAGCAAGACATTTGCCTGTTACATTAATTTGGTATGGATGTCTTGAATTAGAAAAGTGTGGATGAGGCATCTAGTCCTAAAATTCCTAAATCCATACAGATGTCTGGTGTAAATGTGTATTTTGACCCCTTCTCTCTTACACTCTTTCACATCTACTGTCTTAGAACTGGGCAGCCAAGCTAGAATGTTGCAAGATGGGAAAAACCATCCCATGTACAAAAAAAGTGCACATTTTCAAATGAGATTTATGCTTATGCTTCACTAAACATAACTTAGTGTCACTAAAGTGCTTGTCACTGAAATGGGAGCTCCTACACAACCTCTCCCTCCTCCTCTTCCTGCGTCTTTCTCTCCATCATTTAAAACCTTCCAGTCTCAGGTTTTGTGACTGACAAAATCCCTGTCAAGTTGTTTGGGTGATCAGCTTCAACTGTCAGGACAAGACAGCTCATTGGAATCGAAGTGGCAGGAGCTCTGGAATGGCAAGGACACCCTGGGATCACCCAGGATGGTATTAACAGTTTTAAAGAGAAGCTGCTCTGAGCCAGGCAAAAGTTTAGTGTTTCAACCAGCCAGTGGAAGTTTCCAAATTAAATTCTACTAATAATTTCAGGATATTCTTTTTAATTGTCCTTGCTGGAAGCAACAAAACCCCACAAACTTTTTCTGAGGCTTAACACAGTAAAAGCACCAGTCAGCAAAATCAGAATTATTTTCTTGGGAAAAATGTCTGCCAGCTCAATATTAGTATTTTATATGGCTGAGTTTTAGGGATTTCATCTAATTACTTTGCTTTGGAATCTGCACATACTCCCACACATACAAAATTGCAGCAAGGCAATTTGTAGAGGTTGTTCTAAAATCAACATTGCCTGTATTGGTGAGACATAGAACTTTCCAAGTTATTTGAAGGAAGCAGAAGGTGCAATCTTGCCGTGACTCTTTTAAACAGCTTAAATGAATGCAAGAAAAATAAATGGGAGCAGGTCAGCAAGCCATTAAACCTGTTGAGATGCAGCTGAATACCTGACCCTGCTCAGGTTGCCCCTGCTAAAAAATGCTGCAGGATCACCAGAGGAAAAACTGTTTTAAAAGGAGGAGATATAAAACTCACTTCAGCACAAAATTCCAGACTTTTATTGCAAATGAACTAGGAAAAAGTGCTTAAAACACTGAGAATAGATAGTAGGTATTAAGGACTGTGTTGAGACAAAGGTACCAAATCCTTGTTGAAATGGAAAAAATAAAATCTTGGGGAAATGTGGGAGCTGACAAAACATCTTGATCCCATCTCCTGTCATCTCTAGCCACACCAAATACTTGTTGGATAAACCAGAGGCACATCTGGCTTGTCTGGTCTCCAGAACAAAGTGGCTACATCTAAACTTTCTTTGGGGTGCAGTCCATGGCCTCTCTTTCATGTGACCTGAAGGTCTCAAATTTACCCACTAGCAAAGTTCTGGCACTTTAAAGATGAATGGAATAATTTAGGTACATCCTTCTAGATTCAAGCACTTCGTGGGATGAACTAATTTAGGAAATGAGGTGTCCTGGCCTCTCTGTATAGTGAGCACCTCCTCCCTCCAAATCTACCTGCCCATTCCCCTGGAGGTGCATCTGACTGCGTGGGTGGCCAGGTCTCAGATTAGGCACACTGGGTAGTTATTTATATTCAGCACAATAAACAACTGCAAGTTTCACCCCTTGGCCTTGGCTTTGCCTTGGTCACTTTTCCCAAAACTGGATCATTCAACAGGGTGAAAGGTGTTGTACGTGTCAATAATCAGGTCATTCCTCTGAAAGTCACACTCTCATGGGGCTGGAATATGGTTCTACAGAGCTGGAGATACCCAGTGATGTCACAGCTCATTTTCTTCATGTTTTCTGCTGCAAGGAGGAGAAAAACACAAAATAAAACACGTTTTTATTTTGGGATCACAGACACCCCCTCCTCACCACCCTCTGATCTTCATTTTCTTTTATTCATTTATTCAAAGCTATATAGGGAAAGCTAACTTAGCTTAGGTTCAAGGAAAAGTTAATGCTAAAAATGATCCATCAGTAACATGTTTAGAAACATTAGAGTCACAAGTGATGAATACGGGTGCAGTCCTAAGTCCATATCTGAATTTTTCAGTGGCCTAATTACAAAAAAAAAAAAATAGAGAATTTCATAGTTTGATGTTATCATTGAATCATAGAATGGCCTGTATTGTAGGGGAACTTAAAGACTGTCCAGTTTCTATCCCCTGCCATGGGCAGGGACACCTTCCATTAGGCCAGGTTGCTCAGAGCTCCATCAACTGAACATTTTCAGGGATGGGGCATCCTCAGCTTCTCTGGGAAACCTGTGCCAGGGCCCCACCACCCTCACAGGGAAGAAATTCCTCCTACTATCTAATCTAAATCTCTCTTTGAAATACTTTTTTTCCTCTGCTGAGCCTGCAGCCATTATCACCATCCCTGAACAGAGCTCAGGTTTACCTTGGCCAGCAGCTATGCACCCACACAGCCACTCACTGACTCACTCCCCCTCCCAGCAGGATGGGGAAAAGAGCTGGAAGAACAAAAGCAAAAACACCTTGTGGGTTGAGGTAAAGGCAGTTTAAAAGTGAAGGGAGCAGGAGGTGTGTTTGGCCACAGCTAACTCGTGGCTGTGCAGTCAGCACTGCTTTAGTCATGGATCCAAAATGGAATGCTATGGACAAAGTCCAGCTCCATCCCATCCAGACTCAGTACACACCCTTGCAATTCTTCCACATAACAGTAGATATAAAGTTAATGAGCTTCATTCTCCCTGTCTCTCACAATTCTTGTTTTATGCTAATCTATACTAAATGGCTTTTTATCAAGTCAGCCTGAATTTGTAGAGAAGTAAATGAGAAGATATTGAATTGTTACCTCTCCACCCCAAAACACTCTTGGTAGCTTCGGCTGTAGAGTTCTCTCTTGAGGGACCCTGAAGTCAACCAGAGGATCTGGGGCAGAACATGCCATGGCACCAATGCCTTCCCATAACCTTGGGGCCTTTCCTAAGTGGTGTGCACTCCTGTACAAGAGCAGTTGCCCTGGTGTGTGGGAAACTGAGGTAGGTGGGCTTCTGATGAATTCACTCCAGGCAGTCACCTACACCAGGCTCCCAGGAATGCTGCCCCAGCCATCCCATGGACTGTTCTGGCCAGGGAAGGTCAGACCTGTCCATGGTGTGGTGGGAGGATGGATCAGAAACCACTGAATTTCCATAGGATGAGATAGTGTTGGGTCAGGCAATGTTGGGATCTTCAGGCTCCTGCATGATATGGATGTTTTGCCATGTTCAGATTAAACTCTGGGTTCTCTCACCTGGGAGCTCCTCAGGGTGGAGTGGCTGCACCTTTGGATCAGCAAGGGAGGATCCATTGTGCCCCAGCCTCAGCTCTGCTTCTCCTGTAACAGCTCAGTGGGGGCTTCTTTGGAAACAATTTCAATTAGGTGTAGTACTCCAAATTAAATGCATAAATTGCTTAGATTCCTCTGGCCTCACCTGATTACACTCTGCCTTCTGCAAGGAACATGAGATGCTTTGAGGCTCAAGTCTGTTCCCCTCAAACACCCTCCAAACAAGCAGTTAATTGGAGGGCTGTGCCATAACTGCTCCTGGGTCAAAACTCCTTCTAAAAACTTTTCAGTTCCATTATCACCTGTTCTAATATTGTTACACATCAAAATCAGTAAGTGTAGAGATGTAATTATTTCCTAATAGGACTTTAAAATAATGGAATCAATTGACTTTAGGCATATGCTTAATTTCATTGTCTTTTCTAATTTTGCATGAGAATTCTATTTATTAAACAAAGGCTGGCAATGTTGTTAGCACTGAGTATATGCAGATAGCAATTCCAATTTTCCTCATGTTTTTTAATTAATCTTTTTGATGTAATAAACTTTTCCTCTGCATTATGGGCCCCAAATACAATTTTAAAAGTATATTTGAAAACTAATAATGCTGCTGTTTTTTCATCTGCCATTGAAAAAATTCCATACCTTCTCTTTGGAGAGGAGTCTGAAAATACAGAACAATTGTTATGACTCTGAAGACGCTGATAGAAACATTGGTAAATTGTACGAAATTCAAAGAATAAAGAAAATTAACACATTCTTGGTACTGAGTGCTATCAAAAGGGTTACAGACCATAGTGAAATGGGAATTTCACTTGTTTGTATTTGTGCACAACCCACGTGAGTAAAAACAGAAAAACAGAGTAAAAACTGCAAATATCTGAAGGCTGCAAATTTCAAGGAGGAAGGGACTGTAAAGCCATTGTTAAAGAATACAAAGGAATAAATGTCTTTTTGGGAGAGAATCCATGCCAGGAGTTGTTTTCCTTTGCATATCTCCTGCTGTGGTGAACAGTTAGGTGCCAGTCAATGTGGAGATTCACTGGGGAAATTAGCTTCAAAATTATTTTTCAGGACATTTCTGAATATTATGAGTTGTGTCTCAAGCAAAGACTGTGCCTCTCATCAGCAATATTTGGCAAAAGGAACCCCAGGATGTGGATTAGATAAACTCTGTACAGTCATCCCCACTTGATATGTACATTAGGGTTGGATGAGTCCAGAATGTGGGACAGGAAAAAAAATTAACAGAATAATAAAAATGTTGTATGCTAGAAAAGGTCAGTTTGTTGCTTTCCCTTTCTTTCATTTTTATGGATATGGTTTATTTTCTTCCAACAGCCTTGAAAACACAACACCAACAACATCCTAGGAAAAAAAAGACCAAAGTAAAAATCTAAATCAATTTAATTTCACAAACAGAACATCTTAAACAGCAGATACAGTATAGAATTGTTTAATTGTTTCATGATACATAGTCAAATTAATATTCAGAAGCCTTACATTAAAAAAGAACAAGACAAGGAGAAACACTTCTGGGGAAAATATCTCTGCTGGGATTTATTCAATAATTTTAATCATTCTATTTGCTTATTACCAAACTGGTTTTTGTAACATCTCAGGAAGGAGAAATTAGATATTAACACATCTGGCATCTTCTGGGTGCTTCTTTCAGCTCTGTGACACATTTCATGACAATGAAGGTTAATGTTGGGGTCTGAGGTGGTTGTCATGTGTATTCTCCAACATCTCAGGATATCCTGCCTCAGTATTTCTTCTCTTCTTTCCTTTTTCTTCTTCCTCCCTTGACGTTAAAGCCCTGTGAAGTTAAGCCAGGACCAAGGCCAGAAGAACAGCCACAAGGAGGTGTTAATTCTCTGGTAGGACACTGACTGGTGAGTGAGCACATCTGGGATTTGGGATTCAATTTGCAGGAATGTGTTTTTCAGGTGATATTCTAATCCCAGAGTCACAGAATGGGTCAGGTTGGAAGGGACCACAGTGGCTCATCTGGTCCCACCTCCCTGCTGCAGCAGGGCCATCCCAGAGCACAGGACTGTGTCCAGACGGGTCTGGAATATCTCTTGAATATATTGAATATATAATGCACAAGAAAGGTAGGGCTGCTGGGACTCTGCAGCCAAGAGTTCCTTAACTCCCAAGCTAGGACAAGACTCCCTTCAGCCTGGTCATTTCCTGCTCCCATGACCTTTGTTCTCCTGTTTCAGCATCAAATTGCATTGTAGAATACATTTGTCATGACACAACCCACTTCAGTCTCCCCTTGAAAATTTTGTACACAATTCTCCATCAGTACAAGGCCTTCCACTCTGTGGGTGAGTGCAATAAAGAGGAGAAAATCCTGTGGAATAAATACAGGATGCTGGCACAAGTAGTAAGATTACTTATATTTGTATCAATGTTCAATACCTCGGGCTTTTTTAGAGCATCCAGGCAGTCCTGAAACCTGGAGGTTTAGCTTGGTTAGTTGTGCATCTCTAGGGAAAAAGTGGTGCCCATCATGAAGCAGACAGAGCAGGGAACTGTGCTGCATGCTCTGAGAAGTTTCAGCCTGAGCAGGGTGACATTCACAGCTCTGAGATTCCTCCAACCAGCTTAATCAACTCTGAAAAACAGATGGGACTGTATGTCATGGGGGTCTGAAGGCTTCTGCTGCAGCACAGAAAAGTGCTTAGAAGTACAAGTTCTTAAAAGGGGTTATTATCCAGTTATAATAGTTCTGAAGTGAAGGAATAGACATCAATGAAAACTGGTAATGGTTTAGCATTTTTAAATGGCCAAGTAATGTTTGGAATGGTAAACTAGCAATTTTTATATAGGTATAATTTTTTAAAAGATGCTTTTCTGGTCTGGAAAGCCCATGATTTCTGCCCTCAATTTACCACAACCAAATGTAGGCTTAATGAACAGATTTGTTATTGCAGCAGTTTGGAAGGAAGAAAAAAAACCCAAACCCCAAACCATGAACCCCCTATCCCTTGCATAAGAGCCACATTACTTCCTGGTTTTGGATGAGGACTACAGATATTGATTTCATGTCAGCTGTGCAGACATTGTCAGCATTATGTTTTGAACTTGTCTGCTTGCTCATCACATTGTAATTAATGAGGGGATGAGCCAAAACAGGTGTTGGTAACAGAACAGACAGCAGCTGGCAAACAATTTTTAGATCTACAATTAACTCATTTATACTATTGTTCTAGAACAGAGGGTTCACGCAATTTTACAGAGGAGGAGTTCATGCAATTTTAGAAGAGGTTATTATCAGGCTGAATTGTAGAGGCACATTCATTTTTTCTGTTTCTGTTTTGTTAGATTTTTTTTTAAATGACTTTTTCTCAGGCTTGGTTCTCATGGTAAAGCTGATTGAAAAGTTTAGGTTATTTTTTTTCCAGCAGCAGGCAATTTATATTACTAAAACAATCTAATCAAGGAACTACATGGCCTTTGAATAAAGGACCCTAAATTCATTTCATTATCATCTATTTTTCCAGAGAGAAAGTGGCATAAATTGCTTTGGAACTAGAGCCCAGCAAAACTCTTTTCCAAATCTGTGTCTGTATAAATTGCCACAGGATGAAAGTTGTACAAGTCCATCAAAACTTCAAGCACATTAAGAATCTAGTCAAACTCTAACCATTCTCATTCAGGTGTCCCAGGCTCTTTAAATCACATAACAATTTCTGTGTCCTTGCTGTTATCCATTCCAAGGCATTTCAGACATAGCTCTTTAATTGTGAACTTTTGGCATCCCCTGGTGTGTCTGCCATTCCCTGGAGGTTTAAAGCTGGATATCCAAAATGAGCAAGCAAAAATGCCATTGATCCACAACACCATCAAGGGTAATAACTTGGTGCCAAATGCCATCTCTACAACGTTTTGTGTCACAGCAAATTCCATGAAGTAATTAAAGAGGGAGTCAACAGTCTGAGGGAGAGTGAAGACCAGGTTGTTCTGGTCAAACCATTCCTCAGGTCAGTTAACTGATTATTTGAAGAAATGTTTCATGTTATAGGGATAATCAGTGGCTCCATTTTAGAAGCATTGCAGGAGAAATAGTAAACATCAATCTGGTGACACAGCAAGCACAGAGAGGGTGATAGCAGAGGAGGCTGCAATCAGCTTCTGTGCTAGATCTGCAACATGTGACCTCTGAGAAGTTGTAGAAAACTTCAAGAAAACCTTCTTTAACATCTCCATCTCCATATCCTTCCCTACCCTTATGAGCCCTGGAGAAGAAAACTAGCACTCTGGGATCCCTCAGGATTGTCAACACGCTTGTCCAAAGAGTGGATCATCTTGACACTGGTATTGATAATTTCCATGAGACATCTGTGGGGATAAGGAATTTCCTGATCCTTGAGACATTATTCTTTGCCCACAAGTAGTTGGTTTTTGTTTTTTTTTTTAGTTACCTGGCTTTGATACCAGCCAAGTTGGAGTCTCAGTGGTGTATAATCTACGGCTGAGATCAGCCAGGAACAAACTGGTGTCAGGATTCATGACCTCCAAATGCCTGTATGGTTTAATGGCCAGCACAGCTCCTGGCACACTTTTGGCATGTGCTAATTAGCACCGCCACAGACAGGGCCCTGGCACTGGCTGGGGATCACATTTCCCAGAAACTATTCCCACTGGTAATTTGAATTTGGACACTTTGTTTCAGGGGAAGGAGAGTTTTGATATATGACCATCAGTAAAACTTAGTTTGGCCTCAGAGAAATGTCTTTAATAGCTTTACTTAGCAGGATATGCAGAGTTGAGGGGACCAATGGAAAAAAAAGCTTGCAAGCATCCCTTTGAAATGAAGGTTAAACCTGTGAGTTACTGCATGAATACCACAGCATAAAGGAGTGCAAAATTTAAGCATGAAGAGTTTATATGCCAAATGACCCAAAAGGCCAAATGAATATTAGCTGTTGAGCAGGATATTATTCTGTGCACATAATATGCCTGGAATAATTAACAGTGAAATTAATTTATGCTACTATAGTAAATTTATACTAGCCATAATAATTTTAATGTATGCACGTGTCTTTGAAATGATGATAGCAGCTATAAAACTAGTGCATTTCTTTATTAAAAACACCTAGATCAAAGAGGTCAATGAAGGGTCAAGGACCAGATTTGTTTGTGGTTTAACCCTAGTCAGCAACTGAACCCCACAAAGCTTCTTGCTAACTCCCCACTGGCTAGGAGTGTATTTATGATTAGTTAAAGAAATAGGATGGAAATTAAGTTTCCTTGGACT
This sequence comes from Argya squamiceps, assembly GCA_037834095.1. Lineage (NCBI taxonomy): Eukaryota > Metazoa > Chordata > Aves > Passeriformes > Leiothrichidae > Argya > Argya squamiceps. The sequence goes on from JBBMKD010000145.1 coordinate 106,431,048, forward strand.
AGGAAATCACTAGATTTAGTATTATTTTGGTGGGAAATTCTTTCATTAACTAGTCAGGTATTAAAGGGTTAAAAACTGTCCCAGTGCCAATTCTCAAACAGGTATTATTCATTAGCTATTACCTGTATGAGTCCTTAGATAATTTTTCAACTGCATTTAATATTTTTATCAATATTTTAGGAAATAAAAGTGCTTTATCACTAGACTGACTGATGATGTGAATATGGACATAGCAGCAAATACGGGGGCAATTTATAATTTATTATAATGGCTTGAAAATCTTGGTTTCAAGCCTGGAGATTTCAGCTTTTCCCACAGTAAATCTATATTAGATCAGCTGAATTTCTGGACCTGACTGACTGCATTGACCGGAGTCTTCATTTCCTATCTAAACTTAAACATTTAACCTTTCAGTGCAGATAAGCAAAAGCAATACACAGAGAAAGAAGGGGAAAGGCTTTATCATGGACTGTGGAGACTTGCTGAGGACTCAACAAAGATTCTGGGGTCTACAGAGTCCAACCTGCAAAAAACTACATTTCAGGCATTAAAAAGTGGTCCTTCCCATAAATAAGGCCATGATAAGATTGGTCTAAGTAATTTATAGTTGTGGGATACCCATATTAAGCTGTGAAAATAGTATTAGAGAGGATTCTGGAGAGGATTCAAGTGCTGGAAACCAGCCTTACAGTGTAAAGCTCCATGGAGCTTATCTAATTCACTTCATTAGAAAAAGGACATGAGTTAATCCCTATGTGCAGGTATTTATATGTAGAGGTGTGTGGTAGCAGTGAGGTTTTCAAAATTATGGACAATGGGTTAATAGGAGTCACAGGCTGCAAAAGAAAGGTAAAGAAAATTGACCTTCAGATAATCCATTCCTGTATTTACGTAATAAGGGCTATCAAATGCAGGAGTAGCTTATGGGGAGAGGAAGTTGACGGTATCAGCATTAGAAAGATTCTCAATAAGAATGGGGTATTTTAAGAGAAATTATTTACTCCCTGAATATGGTGTTTATGCTGGTTCACTCTGTCATTAGGTTTTATACCCATGTTTTTGAGATGCAAAGACTTTTAATCCTTTGAATAGTTCAGATGCGATTTTAGCATGAAGATAACCTGCAATTAATTAGCAGGGCTTTCACTAGTCACCAGGAGCAAAGTAATTATAAGAAATGGTACAATGGACATTCCTAGACTGTATTTCTGTGAAATGCATTGTTAGGCATTCATTTGTGACAAAAAGATGAGTGGTGCGATGCAAATATTCTGAAAAATCACATTTTTAAAAGTCAAAATTGGAACATACGCCTCAAAACTCAGCATCAGTGTCTGTGTGGAATTGATGCCTTGATGTGTTGTTATTTAGTCCTTCTAAAAGCTAAAATGAGGGGACATGTTGGGCTGACAAGAAAGAAGACTGTCACTTACTGTTATGAGACATTTTAAGCACAAACACAATTTGGCACATTTACTGGAAAGTGTTTTTAAATGGCGATAGTAAAAAGAAAAAAAAAGTGTTCTCTGCTTCCATATTTTTTCAGTGTTTAACTTTAAGATGCAGAATGTGCCAACCTATAAAACCTCCTGTGAAATGAGTATCTGGAAACACTGATGTACCTCTGGGGAAGATGCCACGTTCCAAAAAAAAAAAAATGTCTAACATATTTTCTTCAACAGCAAAAGCTGTCACATACTGACCTGTTGGTCCTATCATGTGCAGGCTGCAGCCATGGTTTAGTGTCCTGGAGTTCATTTCCTCACTTTTTACATCCTTTGGAACGGAGCAGAGTTGATTTGTAATCATGTCAAAGCCCCATTCTATTACTTTGCTCCAGTTTTTCCAGCACACATTTTATTTTATTTTCACTTTACCCAGGCTCTTGTTCCAGCACACACTTCTTTAAGTAGTTTTTCTAGCTTTCCTAGCAGTATAAAGTAATGCCTACTTATGTCAGTGCCAGGGGGATTGCCTTGTTTTGGGTATTGTGGTAGCACAACAAACCAGGCAGTTTTCCTTCCTTTTGTGAGCTGCTGAGTTCCTAACTGACTGCAGATAGTTATGGCTCTCTTTCAGAGCCATTTCCCTCTGGATCCCATACAGCCCCTTGGCAAAATGAGAGCTGCACTGGACAAAGCACTATAAAATAGGCCCCTGAGAGCAATGTGCAGTGCCTTGGAGCCCTAAGAGGTGCCTTCAATCTGTTTTCTGTGTTTCATTCCCTTTAGCACTATTAAGGTGAAATGTTTCCCAGAGAGCTTTCCTCCAAAGATCTGGGAGTGATGCAGGAAAACAGCAGGATGGAATTGAGCTCCTGATGGGCTGGGGGCTGTTTATAAATATCTATGTCCTCTCCAGCTTGAGCTGCAGAAAACTGGTTTCACTTGCAATTAAACAGACTATGAAGGTGAATGGATGCTTGGAACTGGCTTGCAGATGTTATCAGCAACCAGGTGATAAGAGGATTTGCTTTCTGTGTTTGCCACAACAGTTGTGAATGGTAATTCCCTCATTAAGAAGCTCTGGAGGGTAAGGACAATGAAGGACAGTGAAGGACAATGCTGAACTGGAAGTCACAGTCCATGGTAGAAGGACAACACAGTAAGAACCCAGTTATTAATAGGGTAGTGGGAAAGGAGGGAATGAAAGAAGAAGAAAAATATTCCATTTATTTCTTATAGCTCTTGCTATCCCTGTCCCTTCCATTTGCATAATCCAGAATAAAAATGAAGATGCAGCACAGAAGTGCTCCTCTAACAAGGCTAAAATGTATGTTTTGGATCTGCTGTGTTAGATCTGCAGACTAGCAGTGATGGTGGTTTTCCCAAAAAGGTTTTCTGTTACTGATGCAAAAAACCTTAACTGTGAAGAGACAGATGAAGGCACAGTTGTGGATCCTTCCTTCCTTCCTTCCTTCCTTCCTTCCTTCCTTCCTTCCTTCCTTCCTTCCTTCCTTCCTTCCTTCCTT
>JBBMKD010000145.1:106435017-106470979 GCA_037834095.1 Argya squamiceps
TCCTTCCTTCCTTCCTTCCTTCCTTCCTTCCTTCCTTCCTTCCTTCCTTCCTTCCTTCCTTCCTTCCTTCCTTTTTAAAAAATCTTGCATAAATGAAGGGTTACTTTTGTGCAATGAATTTCACGTCAAAGCAACCCTTTTCTAATTTCTTGCCCTTTGGGTGAGGTGCCTCTCCTCTTTGCAGTAGTTTGCAGTAATTTCCAGTAACAGGCCAGCTCTCTTTGATTCATTTGCCTTTCTGCTTCACATGGTTTGTCTGTCAGATTACTCTGACACCTTCCAATTTACCACCACTTCCCCTACTCCTAAACTGCGTCCTTCAGAGCTCTGTCAGGGCACCAAAATGTGCCAGGGAAGCTCTTCCACCCCAGGTGGGGGTTTACCTTTTAATGGCCAAAGCTAATGAGGCCATAGCCTCCTGCTCTTTAGCACAGAGAGATGAGTATTTTATTTGGAGATACCTCTAGCCTAGGTGCTGTGTAGATACCAATTGCGAGCTGTTTTCTCCCCCATAAATACATTGTTTACATATTTCAGAGCAATTGCAAAGCTGGAAGTGCCTACTTGGGTGTGAGGGGAGGTAGTTTGAGATAAAGGGTTCTGCTCAAAAACCTTTAAGTAAAGAAGTCAATCACCTTTTAATGAAAATTAAGATATTCCATGCCACAGGGGATATCTAGACCCATCCTCTGGCCCTGAATTCAAAGGCATGGTGAGGTATGTGTATATTACTGAGTTCTCAAACCTCTCAAGTTGTGCCAGAGACTGTTTTGGCAAAGGAGCTGAGCTACCTTCCATGTCCCTTCTTCCACTTGTCTTTTTTCACCCATCTTTTTCACTCTATCCCACTGAAATCTGACCCTGACTAAATTTCAGCAAATAAAATGAATGTTCAGATGGCTTAATCCAATTTTTCAAACATGTATCACCACAGTCAAAGCTCTTTTCACAAAAAGAAAACCAAAGGTGAGCTCAAGTTCTATAAGGTCTAGTCCACATCCCATTGACTTCCCTTGGTATTTGTGCAGGTCCTGGGTCACAGCTCAGGCTGGTATTTTTCCATGCTGGAAACTCACAAACACTCTTCTGGGAAGTTTTCAACAGATCTGAAAGCAACATGAAATATATGTGCTCTAATATAGCTACAGTATTTTAATTGCAGGCATCTGCCATCCAGCTAATGCAGATATTCGTGGAAATGTTTACTTCGTTACTGCCTCACAAGAACCTAATTAGGCTGACTGGAGACTTGAACAAAGGAGGATGAAAAGGCATCAATTATGTGTGTTAGCACTCTGAATAGGGCTCTGAAACTCAGACCCGAACTTCCATCAAAAGGGGCTGTTCGGGAGCCGAGGCTGGTGATTGCAACCCCTTCATTTTGCACGCCCCGGGGCAGGGCTGCGTTCTGCTGGAGGCGAAGGCAGCTTTTCATTTCGGTAATTGTGGGCTGCTTATGCAGCGGGAACGTCGGCAGGGGACGGGGGACGAGCTGACAACATTAAACCACCGCAGTGACAGCAGGGATGTCACTCACATCCAGCAATCAAAGCCTGCCAGCACCGAACCCGGAGTCAGGTGTAGTGCACAGATACAGATTTTCCATCAAAAGCCTCTGTGAGTTTGAATTATGACATGGAACCTATTCTTAATCAAAATATGCAGCAGCACTGTGGAGAAAAAGAAAACACTTCTAAAAAGAACTTGGATATATGTGAGGTATAACAGGCCCATTCAGCCTTATTCTTCCCAAATCCCAGAGAAAACTACAGATACATCCTGGTAAATGTGTTTGGAATAAGAAGTATTTGAACAGCAGCCCAGACAAACTAATATTATATATTTTGGATCAGAAGAAATTATTTTTATTGAAGGGCAAGTATTAACATCACTTTTTTTACAACATTCCTTTAAAAGTTTCAGAATTTGTATTGGTTTTTATCAAATTTGGGTTCAAAATAATTCAGAAAGCAATCAGTCTTTTGTTTCTTTCTTGGCAATGAAATACGACTTAAATATTTTGTTCTATTAATGGGATCTTAGGTCTTATTGTATTATATCACAGTAAAAATAACAGGCAATTAATCATAAATAATATTCTGAAGATGAAATAATGTAAAAGTAAATCACATGTATTAATTACTACATGAGTAGCAGTAATTAACAGCAAGTGGAACTGGATTTGAGTATAAAAAATGCTGCAAGGGCTACTGAAAGCCCTCAGCATTGTTTATATTATTTTGGTAAAAGGAACTTTCATCTGATTTCAATAAAGCTGCACAATTGTACTTGTGACAGATGCTCTTAAATGTGTTACTTTATATTGTTGGATCACAACATACAGTGAAAAAATACTGTCAAATACTGTCAAAAAAAGGGTAAAAATGTGTGTTACCCCAATGATATAACCCCACATCCAGTTCAACCTGCTCCTCTGAAAGTCACATGGTATTTAGAACTACATGAGATTCAACAGACAGAAACCATCTCAATACATAACTTTATTACTTTTGTGGTGATTTGTATTAATTGTGACCTTATTTCCACTCAAGTATTTTTCAGCTGGGTGATTTAACTGAAACCCAGTTTAACTGATTACATTTGCAGTGTTTTTCTGATTCTTTCCTGTATAACATGGCATTAATTCTGGTTATGGTTAGTAGCAGCAACCAATTTGAGACTTACACTGTGCTATGTGATGTATGATAATATTTTCTCTGTCTGTTGTGCTTTGCAATGATCTTTGCCATTAACACTGATAAGAACAAAAAGAAACCCACAGAGGCTGCTGCAGCAGCAGAGACCAATAAAGATAAAGCTTTTGTGTGTGTTGGGATTTCTGCTGGAGCACACAGCACTGTAAACAGCATTTCTCTTCCATAAAGAGGAAAACAAACAAGCTGACGTCGCTTTGAGGGTTGCAGCCCCATTGTTATATGTGTATGCATCTTTCTTAGCTGGTTTTATTTAAGAATGGGGATTTTTTTCCCTTTATTCTGCAGCATTAGATGGACCTCTCAAACAGAATTCAGATAAGCTATAGGGTAATGATCCTGTTCCAATACCATGGTTTTGACTCAGTCCATTGCTCTCTTGAATAAAATCATTCTTGCATATTGACAGTGATGTGGGTCAGTTGATAAAGTCTCTTTCCAGAAGATCTTCAATCCAGAATTTCTCCTACTTTGAAGAGAGTCTGCAGTACAGAAGAACTTACAGAAACCTCAGGGGAAATAAATGGCATTAAGAAAATAAAAGTCATTAAACAAATCTGCTTTCTATTGGATTTTGCTTAGTAAAATAAGCATAGCAATATCAAATCACTGTGCTCCAGGCTGGCGTTTTTAGAGTGACAAAATGTTTATTGCTTCATTTCAAAATGACTTATTCAGATTTTTCACTGGCATTACAGGAAAGTCAAAGGCAAGCCACATATTCTGAATATGTTGTAAGGCAGTTTGTATTTCTCCTCACTGGTTGTTTCAGTACTTACCCATCCTTTGCAGTGGTTTGAAATAAAGATAATTTTCAGTCTTGAAATATGGAATTGATCTGATGCTTTCTGTGGATGGACAAAATTGCCTTACAGCATGGAATTAACATTTTTTTTGTTTGCCTGTTTTTAAATTCTTAGAGACTGAGGCTATCTCAGGCTGAAGACCACAAGTATCAACATAAAGCTGGATTTTCTTCTCTGGGTGTCTGGCAATGAAGAAGTCAGATTAATTAAGATCCCTCAATTTAATCACTCCTGAGGCCTCTTCTGGACATCTCCAGTTTGAATATTGGGCCTGCAGTGAAGACACTGTTTTTATATTCTAACTCCAAAAATTATCAGAATACGTAAGATGTGCAGAATGATTTTTGAATTACCACTGTGAATTCAGTTCTCAAGCAACAGAAAATTTTTAAAGTTAGGAGGACTGGGAAACAAGTTAGTTCAGGCATTTTGGTGAGAGTTCAGGGTATTTGTTATAATACTGATATAAAATTTAAGATTAAAAAAAACCCAGCACCCCATGAACCTCTTTGTAAAGTTGCTGATTATACAAAGCATTTACTTATGAGGTGCAGCATTTCCTTTACCTCCAACCCTCCTGCTTTGATTGAATTTTAGAAATCAGAGTATTGGCATCCTAATTTAAAAACACACCACAGATATTCCCTTTCTGTTCCCATGCTGTTCTTTCTTTTCTGCTCACAGATGGTATTCTGATATTCCTAATAGATACTGCATTTGTATCATAGTTTCCCAGTATATTTTGATAAACTCCAAAACCAATTTAGTCGGAGAGCAAATCTGATGTCAGACTGAAAAATATTTTCTTTCCCATTTTATATTAATTTTCTTTTTTTTTTGCTAAAAGGAAAGGGAGAAACAAGCAAAATTCTTCCAGAAGATGAAAAGATAGACTTATCTTTCTCTTGTAACAGCTGAAATCTCTGAGATATGTCAGGTTTTATCCTGACATGATTCTTTCCTACTTAAAATTAAATATGAGAATCCTTCTGATGCCTGATATTTCTTTCCTCACCTGCAACACCTTTGTTTCTGACCTCACCTTCCAGATCACTTAGGTGTTTTTAATCTAGTTTAGAAGGTGAAAATATAGCATGGATTTAATACTGCAGCTCTTTGTCTAAGTTTTACTCATAGAGGTATTCCAGTTCCTTTGGTTTCCCTGAGTGACATTCATCCCTCTGAGTTTTGGATGTCCAAAAATTAGCTGTGCTCTTCAAGGTGGCATCTTAGTTCCCTCTGCAGGCAGTGCAAGAGGATTATTCACTTTCCCTGTCTGAGATATCTTTGGAGGGAAGTCGAATGTTATTTGCACCTAACAGTCTTTCAGTACTGGCTGTGCTGGAAAACCAGCACGGCCTGCCAGCTGGAAAAGGAAAGGAGACTCCCACTTCTCAAATGCGGGAAGTTGCCACATAAGAATTTGCAAAAGCTGTCTTTTTCATAAAGGTCACCAAAAGTGAAAAAAAAAAAAAAAAGAATCAGAAATGTCATCGTGTATCTCGTACACTCATTTTTCAAAGTAATTTTTTAAGAAAAATTTCCTAATATTTTGAGAAAGATCAAAAATTCTGAAAAATTTTTGTGCTTATCTAAGGAAATCTAAACTTTCAGTATCTAGAATCATGGAGTCATTGAGATTGAAAAAGACCTCTAAGCCCATTGAGTCCATCCTTCAGCCCAGCACTGCCAAATCCACCACTAAATCACATCTCTAATATTATTTCATGACCATCTGAAGGAATAATGGTTTCAGCCTCAATGAAGTACAAATATGTATTCTTTTTGCAACCAGGGCAGCTGGTAGCACCACATATATTTTTAGCTTGGATTTCAGCACGGAACAGGTCTCATTTGTTTAGTTGGAGTGGCAGTTTCCAATAGCACTGGGTGCCTTTCCATATGTGAACATGAGATTTCAGCTGACTGATGTGATGATCTCTTAACATTGTGTAGAAGCTCAACTCATAGGTTACACACAGCCAGCCTTCACAGCCCCAACCAGGCTTCCAGAGTCAGACCTTGAGGTTTTACTGACCTTGTCCTGGAAGCAATGCCAAAATCATTCTAATGATTTCAAAACCTGCAGATGAAAAATTTGAGAGCAAGACTTGTGAGAAATCAATTCAGCGAAGAGAGAGGGAATGGGGATAAGGTTCAACTTTCAGATTTTCTGGCAGCACCAAGTGACATTCATGTGAGCCATGGCATGCCTCCAAATAACAGAACAACTTTATTCCTTCTACTTTATTCCTTATCCTAAGAGATGTTATTCAATCCTTAGGAGTGATGACAAAGCACGGAGAGTGCACATGAACAGTAATTATACACAAGTGTGATCATTATAGGCAAATTTAGTGCTAAGTAAAGAGCTGTGCAGCACAGAACAGAGGAACTGAAAACTGCAGGAACCTCTGCAATTTGCAAAGCTACTCACCAGATCTTAACAGCAGGCAGCAACAGGTCTGGGTTGTTTGGTTTTTTTTTTCATAGGAATGCCGCACACAAATTTCTACAGTCAGTTATTTCTTCCAAGATGCTGAGTATGATTGTACTCACTCATTGATATTTTCCAGAAACTCTAGTCAATACTTTCAATATTGTCTACCAAGCCCCACTGATTTTGATGAAATTTTGTTTCAAAAATCAAGAGAAAATACTTCAAAACACCAAATATTATAATTTTAGAGGTTTTGGAAATTAAAAATTTTGGGGTTTGTTTATAAAACTTCTTTTAATTAGAAACTGACTCTTCTTATTTTCATAAATAAAGGTAAAGGATGAGACTGTTCAAACAAAATGATCATAAAAAAGTGTTTCTGTAAATGTGAAAATCTCATTTGGTTTTTTTTCAAATACAGCTTGTGTACTTATCCAGCATTCAGAAATGCTCCACAGACATTGCAATCCTCTGATAAGCAGACACAGAAACAGACACACAGACATTGTCACCTTCACAAAGAAATCTGTTCCAAGTAAAATATTAATTAATAGGGTGGTTGTTTCAGGGAGGGGAGTAGATGCAGTTGATAAAGCACCAATTAGAAGGTGGGAGAGAGAAGTGTCAGGATTCAATGTGCTGTGAATTTACAAAGCTTTCCTGGACTTGACTTCTCTGTACAGAATTACACTGCTGAGATGTGACTGACTAACTCACAGGCTGCACGATTCTTTTGCAACTGAGAGGTCATTTAAAGATACAAATGCCCCCTAAAATTCCTGAATATTAGCAAAGTGAACTGGCTAAGGATACAATTGAAGGGACATTGGAATCCCACAACTGTAAAGAAAATGTATCAGTCTAACACTTGGCTTTCTCTCCTCTCCCTCCACAGACTTGTCAACCTTGTGCTGAGTTTAAGATTGAGGCTTTGGCCTTCAGTTCAAGCGCTCTCCATTATTTTGCACAACTCCTGACTGTCCTTGTGCCTCTCAAACCTAAAGCAGAGAGTTGACTCCCTGTTCCAGAAACCTGGGGTCATCCCATCCAAAGAAAAGCAACAAAGTTGGTGAAGGCTCTGGAGGACAAGTCTGGTGAGGAGCAGCTAAAGGGAGCTGGGGGTGTTTAGCCTGGAGAAAAGGAGGCTCAAGGGGAACATTCTCACTCTCCACAACCACATCCACCATCCAAAGGAGGATGCAACGGGCTGGGGTTCAATCTCTTCTCAAGTAACAAGCAATTGGATAAGAGGAAATTGTTTCATGTTGTGCCAGAGAAAGTTTAGTTTGGGTATTAGGACAAATTCTTTACCAAAGAGGCGTTGTTAAGCATTGGAAGAGGCTGTTCAGGGAAGTGGTCAAGTCACCATCCTTAGAGATATCTAAAAGATGTGCAGATGTGGCATTAAGGTGTTGCTGAAATTGGCAGAACAAGCTCCTCAACACCCAATGTTGCATTAAGGAGCGGGAATTCTTTATTGTAGCCCGAGGATATCTCCACCTATTGTACATGCCTAGCACAGAAAAAGCTCCTGTTGAAATACTATCTTTTACATGTATATTCATAAATTTTCCCAGAAGACATATGCATAAAGCAAACATTTCTCAGAAGTCACTAACGTTGGCCCTCTCCTTGGCCTGTGCATTCTTATCCCGAGGTCTCTCCAGTGGTCCTTGGTGGTCATCAACCCCAAAGTTCTCCATGATCTTGGTGCCACAAGTATCAGGCTGAACTGGCATAACTAGTCTGGTACACTGTTAGACAGTTGGTTAACTAAGTGCACATTCTTGTTCCTTTCTCTGTTTAATGTTTAACATGATCCCACAGAATAAGCATTGTATTTTCCACTAGCTGGGCAAATAGTTCTCCCTCTGGCAACATTTCCCCCTTTGGGGGCTTTTGAAGCTTTTTTTTTTACATGACAGAACCATTGGCCCCCAGCTACACCAGGCTAAATGATGTCTCTCAAGCCACAGGAATCCCATCACAGAGGACTGCTGCCCTGGATCATGTAATAAAAGGGGACTAAGTCACGGAAATGAACTCTTGTATGGAACACGACACCGCTTTCCCCACCAGCCTTCATAAGCCTCACTTTGCTTCTTTACAAACATAACATTTGTTCCTCATGTTGCACTTGCAATCACATTTTATACACAATTTAAAGCAAGTATCATAATCACAATTATCACTACAATCACAATTATACTTTACAAGACAGATGCCAACCAACCAGAGAAAATCCAAGTCCTTTCAGTATTTTATTCAACCAACAATATTCTAATCCTACACTTAATTCTCTGCTGGATAACGCAACCAATTTTGTCCTCTCTATCTGATCACCTAATTTGGAAATCATATTTGGAATGTGTATAAGACAGGTATTTTTGTTTTAATTTAAATAAATATCCTACCACCAGTTTTATCTGGCAGCCAGGAGACTGCCAGTGCAGAGCACTGATTGTAGAAAGTTATAAAGGACATTCACCACATGGTGTAAGATGCCTGGTAAAGCAACCACAGTGTTTTGTTCCATTCAGGAGTTCACTTCCATGAATTAGTCCCCTTTTATTACTATTTTTATTATTATTTATGGTCCAGGCCAGGAATCATCCATGGTGGGATTCCTGTGGCTTGGGAAACATCATTTAGCCTGGTGTAGCTGGGGGCAAACGGTTCTGTCATGTAAAAAAAACCTGAGGGATGGAAAGGCTGTAAAATAGAGTGTAAACAAACAGCCTCACACTGAACTAATAATTCATATTTATTTATATTAAGGATGACCATATTGTCACTGGCATAGCTTATATGGAACAGAAGTGCTGCTGGAGAGTCCTTGGCAGTGTCTGGCAGACCATGAGGAGAAAATATCACTTACTTACCTTTTTGTTATATCTTATACAATATGAATTTGCTTGCAGTTGTTGTAGGCGACAGCACGCTGCTAAAAATGGACATTTATTCTTGCTTGGAATAGGCATTTTTGTGCTCATATGTGGTTACTTAGGAAATTTATACAGCAAGATCACCCATCCACAAGTTTGTGAAGACTTATTGGAGCTCCCTTCATCTTCAATGTTTCAAATTCATCTCTGAGGCGGTTGCTTTGATATTTGATATGGTGCAATTTCAAATCCTTCCAAGGAAAAAGCTATTAAAGAAATCTGTCTAGTGAACAAGCTATTTGGAAATAAATTTTGACTGCTTTTCAGCTGTTCTCAGCCTTTAGAGTCCAAAATCCATAGGAAACAACAGAAGTGTATTTACAATCACATATTATACAATTAATAGCTGGTGACATTCAGAAAATAGCAGTGTGTCTAGTTTGAAAAGATAAATATTTATAATGGAAACATTTAATGACTTAAGGATCTTATTTAACTGGCCTTCCCTTCCATTGCCTGGTCTAAACATTATACAGAATTCTACTGGCACTAATTTATGAAGTAAAACATTTATATCAGTGTTGTGTAATATCCTGGCCAGGTACCTCCAGCAGATGTAACCCCCCCCCACTGGTTAATAGGAAAATGTCATTCTCTGATGTGGTGGCAAAGAAAGAAGTGGGTAAGCTCATTTATTTGCTGTTCCAGTGCAGGCTGTGAAAACTTGGTACAATGTTTATTTCCCCATAGGGGTGGGGTAAGTTCATAAGAACTTTGTACTTATGAGATATAAACAGAACAATCCTCCAAAGATGGACATGGTCTTTCTGAAATTTGCTTTCAGGTGACGATGACAGACTCCTCAGTGTTTGATTCCTGAGACTGGAATACCTGAAAGAGTCTTTGTTTTTCCACAGGGGGGCAAGCATATGCTTTTATTATCTTCAGTCTAATTCAGCAATTAAGTATATACAGAATGTAGCCTTTATATTTACACAGTTTAAAGGAGATGGACTGCATTGGAATGCTGTCTTGATATGCTTCCATCCATCCTCCCACATGGCATTTCCCTCAGCAATTTTTCTCTTTTCTTCTGTTACTGGCACACCTCTAGCATGTCCAAGCAATAGCACTGCCTTGTACATGATGCTGAGTTATCATCCTGTTTCAATTCACCAATCTTTTCTCTTGGTGGACCCCAAAGCTCTCCTTAACAACATGGAATTTCCAATAACTTGAATCAAAGTTAACCAAGAAAGACGAATCCTAAAAACAGTCAAGCCATCAAGTGTGTTGGTGTTGAGAAACCCCATTTAAACCTGAAAGAATTGGTTACTTTTGGCTTACTAGGTCAGACCTGAGGTGTGGTGGATTTCTAACCCTACTGTGTTCAGGCAGCATTTTCACTCCTGTGTTTCAGGAATATATATTTTTTTGCGTGTACATACAACATGCAGGCATACATTTTAAATGTCAACCTTTGTAAAGAAAGCCAGTCTAAGACACTGAGATGAAGACAGCAAGTTTTAGAGGTCTGTTGTCTTCATTTTCCAGGAAATATATTCATTAGAAGCCAAAAGAAAATGAAACAGGATTATTAAATATGGGAATGGATTTAAGGAAGGTCTTTGATCCAAAGGAAAATAGTCATTTAGGCCAAAGCATTGAAGGGAGGAATTGTGTAAGCATTAAAGATGAATTAAAATTAATAGTGTGACTACAGTGACTACATTTCTCCACCTGAGCAGACAGTGCTTCTAAAACAAATATAATAAATGTGGCATGAAACAGAAGTGACAGAGCACTAGAGAAGGAGAGGAGAGGAACAGAGTTAAGAGGCAGGACAGGCAGGAAAGTGTCCTTTGGGATCAGGAATGGAGTCCACTTAAAAGGAGTTCACACAGACAGCAGTGCAATGTGGCTGATACTGCTTCATTCTTGCTTTGAAAATTCCTGTAATCGGGTGTTCCACTCCAATGACATCCCCTAATGTCTTAACTTAGAGACAGCAAATAGAAAAAAGTCAGGAAATATGCCATGGAACAAGGTACAGCTTGGTAAAATGAATTCTGGCTCACATTGGTGGGATATTTCGCTGTTGCTGTGGGTTTCTGGTGCTGGCCTAGAGGAGTGATAGGAGTCAGATATAATGGGAATGACATCAAGCATGACCAGGGGATGGTGTCTTAACAAGAAACCTGCTACCAGCAGCGCCACTGCTACTGCTCCTGGCTGCTTTCAGATGCTCTGCTGGAGGAAAACAGACATGTTTGCACCAGAGATTATACTGTGTTTATAATTAGGTCATAATTTGTACCACAAGCAGAGCTTTTAAGGTGGTGGAAAGAATGAACACCCACCCCTTAGAGCCTAGGTACTGTAACTGATTTATAGATGTAGTTAACTTTATAGATGGCAAATGTTCATCCTTGTGATATATTTAGGAATGTGCCTGAATACTTCCCAGGAAGGGCTTTTGTTATCAGCCTCTTCTATCTAGACAAGGACAGATCATTTTCTTAAGGTTATGCAATAACTCAGCAGGGTGCCTTTCTCTTGTGGTCTCCTTATGCCATTCAAAAGGGGATAATAATGGGGAAAAAAGCACACAAAAAACAAAACCCAAACCCAACAATGTTCTGCTTCAGCATAAACAATTTTAAAGCTGAGAAACGTTACTGCTCTGTATTAACAGAACTGCTCTGAAATCCTGATGCTGAACTCACAGACACTGAAACTGTTTTCTAACTGAAAGCAAACTCCAGAGGAATTCACAGACAGAAATGGACCATCCTAGTAGATTATTTGTCTTGCTTCACTAATCCAGTTTAGTCTGAGTTGGCTGGATTTATAGAACTAGATAAAGACTAGTTGTAGGCTAGTAATAGGTATGACAACAGCATTAATATACTGGTATTGTCAATATTATTAATTGATATGTTCAAAAGTTTTATCATTGTAAGTGAAAAAATACTCAATTTGTAATTAATCCAAGGTTGTCCTATCAGCAGAGGCACTGGAAACAGAACACAACATAAACATTATTAATATCAGTTTACTTCTTCAGTCCAGAGCTGGCCACTCATTGCTATGGACATATTTTTGATCATTTTATTCACATATGTTATGATACTATCAGGAAATGAATTCTTCCTTTTTATTTTTTCCTTATGCAGAACAGATTTGCTGTAACTGTAAAAGGAAAAATGTTAAACACCAATTGATTGGGAGTGCCAAGTCCAGCTGTGGGCTGGTTCCTGGTGACATCCCATAGGGATCCATGCTGGGGCCAGTGGTTACTGCTTAACCATTTTATAAATAAATTAAATTATGTGCCAGAGTTTTCTCTCAGCACATTTGCACAAGATATTTGCTATTCAGGGAGACCTAACCAGGCTGGAGATATGGGTTGACAGGAACCCCATGAAGTTCAACAAAGGCTAAAGCAAAGTCCTGCCCCTGGGACAAAGTAACCCCAGCACCAGATGGGGGCTAGGATTTCTGAGAAGCAGCTTTGGAGATGAGCAACTGAAGGTCCTGGTGGAGCACAGGCTGACCAGGGACCAGCAATGTGCCCTTGGGGCAAAGAAGGCAACACCTTCCTTGGCTGCATTAGCCAGAATTCAGCCATCATGCCTTGTTAAATGGATCCTTCTCTTCTAGTCAGCACTTGTTACACACATGTGGTGAACCATGTCCTGAGCTCTTCAGTGGAAGACAGGCATGGAGTCACTGGTCTGAGTGCAGTGGAGGGGACCTCACTGGATGGAGTCAGTGTAGATGAACCCTCAAGATGGATGGGGAGCAGCAGTACAAGATGTAAAATAAGAAACAAAGGAAACTGAATTTGTTCTGTGTGAATTAAAAAAAGAGAAAACTTCAGGGGTGATTTTTGCTGTCTGCATCTTTCTGACTGGAAGATACAGAGAAGACCAAGAGACTTTTCAGAGAAGTGTGCAGTGACAGTATGAGAAACTGTGGACCCAATCTGAAACATGCAGAATTTAAAGTCAATATAAGAAAATTATTTTTTACCATGAGAGTGATCAGAACTTTATCACAAGTACCTGCAGAGGATCTGGATTTTTCATCCTTGGGGATGTTCTTTCCCTTACTAATCCAAGTTCCAAGACAAAGTTAAAGGATTGTCTTTTTGTCAGAAATTGCTTCTTAAAACATTTTGGATGCAGCTGTTGCAGAAAGGAGGTCAGATAATTGGTCCAATTTCAGTGTCTAAATAAAACTCATTTATTTTCCCAAATGTATGTTTTAAAAAATATTCCTTTAATGAAGTTTGCATGCTCAACTTGCCTTACCAAGTTTACATCTGGGATCTTCTTCAGAAGCACAAAAATACTGATTTCAGTGCTGTTGCTAACTCTAAACAGTAGGTGAAGGTCTGGTTGCATTAGTTCTTTTGCCAAAGGAGGAAAAACCTGACTTTAATCCCTTAGATGGTGGGATAAATATTTTTATGGTATTTCCACTAGACTAAGAACAACTAAGTGGACAATTGCATTGCCAATGTCAATGTTGTGTCAATTTGATCCCGTGCTAAAATGGTGCTACAGCACCATGCACAAATGACTTGCTGAAACTTGTTTTTTTTCCCCAGTCTGCCTCTCCCAGACAACTTCTGGGCACAATTTGAAAGTCAGAATTAGCCAGACACTAATTCAGACGTTTATCTTTGGAGGTTAAGAGTGTTTAAGCGTTGGGACTTGTGGGGAAAGAATGGAGAGAAAAGTTGTAAACATGCTCAAGTGACTTGCAGCTGAGGTGTCAAAACCCACACATATTATAGTAGTTGTTGTTTTGCCTTATCTGTTAAGCAAATAGGACATCTGTATTTCGGTAACAGGCTTCTGGCAGGCTTAGAGGCACCCTATCAAACATGTTTGTGATTTCTGCCCTGCTGTGGAAAAAAACAAAGCCCAGCAATAAATTACACCTGTGTGGATGCCTGGAATACAGGTGGAAACAGCAAGTTTGTTTTCCAACATGGATCAAACTCTGTGGTGCCTGAATCCTCACCTGTGTGCCTCTGCCCAAGTGCTGCTTTAGAGATCCCCTGTTTGTCAAGGTAATGAAAATAAATTTATTCTTTGCATTTATCCATGGTTTTGTGGTTCCTGCTCCTTACCCGTGCCAGGTCACACAGGACACAAAAAAGTACATTTTATCTCAGATTTAGGAGAAAATCTCTGGTGCTGCTTAGCTTGCTAGTAGAAATGTAGCCAAGGTCTTTTCATGTTTATTCTTCAGCATCTTATCTGTGCAATAACAGAAAATAATTTTTTCTCTCCCTCTTACCTATCAAATTGCTCTTTCCTTGTCCAGAAATCATCTCTTTCACTGGGAATAAACAGCACCTCACACAGCAATCTTCTCATCTCTGGAGTTCTAGACAAAAGAGTAATATAAATAATTAAAAGAAATAGTAATTACAAGAGGCCATCTGTCCTTTTGCAACTGTTTTGCATTCTACAGAATGTTAATACCAAAATACATTCATCAACTTTAATAGACATCTGGAGCATAATCATGCAGCAACCACTTGTATAGAAGTTACTGCATGAAATAATTATCAGCAAAATATGGTAAATAAAAAAACCTGTCTTTGAAAGCATTGAAACAGAAATCAGATTTTTCAAGCTCCAAGAATTAACAAGAAAAGAAGTACAGCTACCACCAGATTTTGCTGCTGTATAATCTTTGGCGTCTCTTTTTCAGACAACTTAATTAGTCTGTGTATAAAACCCACTGGCATGAGCAAAAAACTTCTAATGCTGGGGAATTTGATCTTGATCTGACTGTTCTAGTTTCTTCCTTCTTTCCTCCTTTTCTTTTTTTCATGCAGTTTGCAAATTTAAGAACATGGCTTACATTCAAAATGTCTCCTGGCTCGTTACTAGGCAGACCCAACGATGCTGATTCCATTCTTTCCTCTCATTACTGCTTATCATTGTGAGGTTTGCAAATAGCTTGTGGGACACAGTAATATCCAAGAGAACAAAGACTGTGTCAGAAAGATGAAGGGCACCTGAATTGCAATGAGGTAGCAGACCTGCTTTTAGATCAATGGTGGTTTTAACTGTTGAGCAAAATCTGCCTTCCTTCTGTCTGGAAGCAGAAAATACAGCAGTGCTGAGACTTTATTTCTACATAAGGGTATTGCCAGGAATGTTGATCTAGGATTGGTCATTCTGTGATGTATTTAGGCATTGGCACAGGGCAGATCAGAAGCTGCTGAAGCCAATATGTTATGTCCTTATATATTGCAGAGCTCTCTCTCAGGTTCCTGAAACCTTGGAAAGCAAATAAGGTAATTTCCATTCCTTTAGCAAGAAGAAGTTTTGGTGCTATTTTCTCTGGCCTCCAGGCACTGAGCAATTTGCACGTGCAGTACAGTCCCATTTAGAGGAAGTAAAAAATGCCATGTAAGAAATAGGATATACATGACAGTTCCTCCTCAGGTATCAAATGTCTTTCTGGGACCTGATTTGATCACCCAAGTGCCTGGGTCTTGCTAAAACATTTTGGAGTAAAGCAGAGACCTGTCAGTCTTTTCTCGTAAATTATTGCATCAGGAAACTGCTTCATCACTCTCAAACTCTCTCTTCCCAGGGCACCAAAAGGCATTAGATTGGTTAAATATGACAAAACAACACACAAATAATGTGTTTATTGTTAACCTAAAATACCCCAAATCTGGATTAATTGCCAGTCTTTAGTCTCCATGCCCTTTTTATTATTTTTTTCCTTTTTAATCCAACATTGAATCAATGTAGTTACTGAATTGCAGCAACACAGACTTTGTGATTAATTCCAGGTTTTATTTCTTTTCTTGGTACAGTCTCACACATGTACAGCTGCAAATTACTTCAGTATTTTCCCCCAGATAATTAAACCCCAATTACTTCAGAATGTCTCTACTGAAGTGTGCACTCATCAGAGACTGAGAATAGGCTGTTGTAGGGTATAAAATAAGCAGGACAACAAAACAAAACAGGTTCTCCTGCTAACATAGCAAGGGTCACCTCCTTCAGGAATTGTCTGGTTAATAGATGTCATACTGGCCTCTTGCTGACCATTTTAGGCAGCTTGTTTCCTATGATCAAGCACCAAATGATGTAGCATCTCTTATCAATGTTAAAATTCTCAAAATAATTTACATTTAGCATGGACAAAACACTCAGAATGTGAAAGGGAATCTGGTAGCAGATGTATGAGGTTCTCAGTTATTTGTTCTGTGCTGATATGTAAGTAAATAGCAGATGTCTCTGACGTTTCTCCTCATTACTAAGCGAAGAAAGGGGTAGAGAACTAACTAGACTACCTGTTCACTTCCTCATTTTAAATGCCAATCATTAAATCCACTTAAATACCAATTAATTACACCCATTAAAACACTTCTGTAGTTCATTAAAAGTTGTTTAATTGCTGAATTTCTGCCTTTTCATGAGAGAGCAGCTAGTAACTTTGAAAACCTTCAGCAGGTTGGTGTCTTAGACTGAATAAATTGTGTCAAAAGAGTGGATGAAGCCAATGGCAAGCAAGGTGTCTGTGCCTGGGCACAGCTTTTGCAGTCAGGGCTGCTGCCTGTCCCTGCCCCAGGAGGAAGTCCAGTCCCTTCCTGCAGCCTGAGCTCTGCTCTGCATTGAATCACAGAACTGTCTGAATGGGAAGGGACCCACAGGGATCACTGAGTCTGTTTCCTGGCCCTGCACAGGACAGAGTCCCTAGGAATCACACCATGGATTGTCACACACTCAGAGTGTGTCCAAGTGGTTCTGGAGCTCTGTCAGGTTCGGTGCTGTTATCATTCCTGGGGAGCCTGTTCCAGTGCCCAGCCACCCTCTGGGTGAAAAACATTTTCCTCATATGCAACCTAAACCTGCCCTGGGTTCAGACCATTCCCTTGTGTCCTGTCACTGGTCACCAGAGGGAAGAGATCAGTGCTTGCCCCTCCTCTGCCCCTCATAGGGATGTTGAAGACCTCAGTGAGGTCTCCCCTCAGTCTCGTCTTCTCCAACCTGGACAGACCCAAGTGCCCCCAGCCATTTCTCATACAGTTTCCCCTCCAGAGCCTTCATCACCTTTGTAGCCCTCCTTTGCAGCCCTCCTTTGCATGCTGTCTAATACCCTGATATCTTTCTTATGCTGTGGCAGCCAGAACTGCCCCCAGGGCTCAAGGTGAGGAGGGCCAATCCCCTCCCTTGCCCTGGAAATGCTGTGCTGGCTGTGCCTCAGGACACGGCTATTCCTTTTATCTGATGTGACTTATCTCCAGACACAATCTCTGCTTTCAGGAGCTCTGTCTATGTGGAGCCATTGCCCACCCCTGGGCACAGCAGAGGCCTTTGCCCACCCCTCAGCCAGGAGGAGATGGCAGGGCAAGTGCCCTTGCCCTGGCAGGAGGCCACACGCACAGCCGTGTTCAGTTGCTGAGTTATGTGGGCTTCAAGTCTCTCCAGTCAGCCAGAGGAATGTCCTTCTGTCAAAATGTTGTCCTCTCTGCACATCCTCCTGCCTCAGAGGCCACACAAAGCTGCCATCCTGAGCCTCGGCTCAGGCACTGGCCTTGTGTCACTGCCCAGGCTGCCCTGGGTAGGGGTAGGGGGTGAATGCCATTAGCCCTGGCCACTCAGAGCCTCATTAGCTGCTTTGGAGAGCTTCTGGAGGGGCTTGGCACTCCCCTGGGCTTCCCCTGCCCAGGAATTCCCCCTGTGTACACTGTGATCCCTTGCCCTGCTGCAGAAGGTGCCAAGAGCCTCTGTGAGTGATAAATACAAAAAAGTTAATTAGATTGCTAATTAAATACCATCCAAGATGAAATGATTAAACATTTATAGGAAGTTTTCTAAAGATATTCTCCTTCAGAACTCGGTGAGCCAGCATGGATTCAATTTTTGCAGCAATATGAAGTGCCAGTCCCTTAAAAAAGTTCTCCTGCCTTCAGTGGGTGCTGAGCTTGCCCAAGGGCAGAAGTTAGCAGTGTGACAGCTATTCTAGAGGTTTCCAGCCCCTTCTCCTGTTCTTCCTAGAAGATCTGCTTAGTTATTACTGACAGGATCCTTCTGATGCAGTTATGCCCTGCCCAGGTCCTGGATGTGCAGCCTGATGTTGCTGTGAGGTCTCAGAGACACATCTGTGCTACCACACCTGGGGTCTGCAAGGGTTTCTCTCTCAAGAGAGATGAGTTCTTGCATGGCAGGTCCCAGACATTCAGCTTGGACCCTACACTCCATAAAACAGACACAATGCCATGTAGATATCAATGAGACTTGTGAGTGAGAGCCCCATTTAAGCACGAATTACAGTGCTGATAGCAGATTTCATTTGTGCTAAAGTTCTATTCCAGCTGTTCTGATCATCAGCGAGACAGTAGCACCTTTTCAGCTCTGGATGGGGGAAGAATTTGCTGCTCAGAGCCCTAAAAGCATTTTTAGTGTTTTTTGTAGAATATTCTCATGAAATATTTTTGAAGTGTCATTAATACCTCTGCAATCCCAGAGATAATGGGATAGGTTAGACAGACATTTGTGCATTACAAACATCCCTCTAAAACAATTTCAGCTGCAATTCCTAACCCCCACTTGGAACATGTGCATAAGAGCTGTGATTTTTGCTGCTGTTGCAGTCACTGAATCAGGGAGCTGAGAAATAAAGAGCACGAGCTATTACTTTTAGGAGCTGAGGCTGTTTTTATCTTGTCCTTTTGGGATTAAGGCACAGGATGGATTCTCTGACATGGGCTCCTCAGAGCTCTGCCTGTACAAAACTGTTTTCTGTGTGCTGCCCTCAATATTTTGGGTAGTTTGACTTTATGGAAAACAGAAGTTAATAACTTCTGCCTGCAGAAACAGACTTAAAATGAAGACAGCTTCCCTTGAGCCAAAGTGTTGTTTTATAAAAAACATTATATTTGAGGCACAGCCTTACTATTAAATTCAAGTGATTGCAATGAAAGAAGTATTTGTACCTTGAGTAACAGGGGATCTTAATATATCACATATGTCCTGGATCTGAAACAGTACAAAAGATTTTAGATTCATCTTTTTGCCTTCGCAAAAAAACCTCAGATTTCATGATATTGCTTAGAGTTTTCTAAGTTCCCAGTTCCTAAAACAACAGTAATAATGTAATTAGAAAACAGTCACCTTTTTTAATAACAATGGCCAAAAAGTATTGATCCAAAATTACACAAATTTTCAGATTTCTTTGGATTTAGCATTGGAGAAATGTCCAAAACTGAAATAACTGTAGAATCTAAATGATATTTATTTCTGGATTTTGCCTTGAAAAACAGCAAAAATTATCTGTAGGGTTTTTTTTTTTGTTTCAGTTCAACCAAAGTTTTTTTTTTATTTTGTTTGAGCTCCTACTTTCCAGAAGCATCAACAAACCACAAAAAAAAATTAATCTTTTACACTGATTTACCCCACTGCAATTTCCAGCACCTGCAGGATTGAAATACGATTGGTTTTCTTTGTCCCATTTAAAACCAGCAGGTGACTCATTCTCGGCTCTGATTGCCAGGATATCATTACCACTGTCATTTGCAGTCACCAGTCTTTGGGCACAGGAAATCGTAGGCATCTGCACATTCTTCCAGGCCTCTGGTGACACAAATGCCTTCAGGCTGGATGGCACTGAAGCACTGAGCAGAAGACACCTCCAGTGTCCTGGAATTACCTCCAGTCTTGTAATGCCATTGAGTGCAAGTTTACAGTGTCTGATGGGGAACAGGGTAGGAAGTGGAATGAAGACAGGCAATTTAGGAGCTGACAAAAAAAAATGAACTGATCTTCTTCTGTGTTATGTTGATTCCTTTGCAGATGGGTTTGGTTTTAATCATCCCTTCTTACCTGAGAATTTTTATAAAAGAGATTGTCAAAAATCAGACCTCTTCTAACTAGACCTGTTGCATTACAGGCAAAACTTTATAAAAGAAAGGCTCTATAAAATCAGACCTTGCTCATCTGAGTTAACAGCTAGCCTGTTAATTCCCATGAGGAAGAATCTAAGAATCAAAATCAGTTTGCATAACTAGTCTATTCCTGGGAGAAAAACAGGCTGCACCTGTGAAAAATAAAAGCCTATCCCGTGAGAATCCACAAAGAAAATATGTAAACACCTGTGGAAAGAGTCTTAGCACATACAAGCACCTTCTAACCAACAGATTAAGTGGCAACAAAGTTACCAACCAATTAAAGTCAAACACCTTGTCATTGAAAACTGTATAAAAATGGGCTGTAACATTAAAGGTTGGCTTTTCTGCATGAAGAAACTGACTTCACTCTGGTTACTATTGTGACAAGGAGCTATTGTTATCTTGATTTAAGATTATATCATTTAACACATACTGTCATAAAATCCATATGCCATTGGAAAGTATTGTATGAGTGTACTGTAGTTGTCTTTGCTTAGATATAATCAATGGATACTTATTAATTTCTTCTCATAAACCTCACCCAACCTAAAAGCCATCCCAAATAACAGCCCCTGCTGGGCCTTGAAATGACAGTGAAACTCAAAGAGGGATGGATTAAGCTTGTACATTATCAATTCCCATGTTATCAATTTGGATTTTTGCCAGACTCCTAGATTTGTTTCATGGCCACTTCTTTGACATTTGAATTCTTATCAGATGAATGTGGTGCTGGAATTTTAGATGACAAGTGTATACTATAATTTTGGCCAAGAGCAGAAAGTGGAGAGAGTGAAGTTAAACAGCCAATGAGGTCCAAAAAGCAGAGCTCTGACTCTGCAAAATGTGCTTGCCCAAGTAAGATTGCTGCTCATCCAAGCCCTTGGGGGAGCAGTCAGTAAAATTCTTTATAGTTTTCTTGCCTCTCTGATCAGACTATAATACAGGAGTTGCACCAATTTCTATTGAATATGAGCAGAAATTGCAAAAAATAGATTTGCAAATGGTATCAGCACTATTTTTCCTTTTCAAGGTAGCTAATCCTACTGGTTCCCATAATCAGGTATACCTACTGGTACCTGCATAATCTGAATCACACATCATTGTTTTGTAGTTGGTTTTCTGCTGATTTGTGTCAGGAATGTTCTTCATGCTGTTTCCATTTTTTAAAAGGCAGCATTTGGGAATATTCACATGCTCCTTTAGGCCCTGGCCTTGATGGTTACTTTTTGCACAAGGGGTAATAGAGCTTTTCACTGGTCACACTTGATTGCTGTCTGGATAGGACTTGCATGCTTCCAAAAGCACAGACTTCTGCTGAAAAGGGCTACAATTGTGTTTTTAAAGGTGGAAGGAGATATACAGGACAATCTGGTGTTCCAGCTGAAGGTCAAAACAGTCTCCAAGGGTTCCCTAGTAATCCTACATATGTATAGCACACACAAATCAATCCAAGGTCTAAAGTAGACCTCACCACTCTTAAAAACACCATGCAAAGAGTGAACTGAAGAGCAATTACACATTTTTTGGTTTTCATTGAAACCAGAAACCAAATTTGAACAAAAAATAGGAAAAGTATTTGGCTGCAATTTCAGGTGGCCATGCCAAGACCCATTTCCCTTCTCCACAGGAAGCAAGAGCAGCAGCTTCTTTATTCAGCTCATCCAGGAGATAACTGAGGGTACTTTCTGGAGTGAGGAAGAGTGGATTGAACTGGTTTGGAAGGGGCTGAATCTCAGGAAGAAATTTATTTTCACAAACCCAGAGTGTCTGTGCTGTACAGCTGATGCCAGGGAGCACCCACAGTCTTTGATGTTGGCTGGTGTTGTGTTACATGGGAGCTGTAGGTGAACCCTGGGCAGACCTCAGACCCCCTCAACAACTCAGAGGCTCCAGGCAAAGCTGGTGCAAAGAGCTTCTAGTGAGAAGGAACAGTCCTCTGGGAGCTGGTTGCTGTGGCATAGTCAGACCAGAAGTTTTTTGCACACACATTTGCTGGGGTTGGTTCACAGGATTTGTCTTTGGAAGATTAAAACCATGAGAAACAGCTACCACTGACCAGGTTAACATGGGCAGAAAGAAAATCATAGACTCAGTTAGGTTGAAAAAGACTTTCAAGACCAATGAGTTCTTTGAACAGCTTTCCCCATATCAGGTAAACCGTAGCACCAAATGCCACATTCAGTCATTTTTTAAACACTTCCAGGGATGGTGACTCCAAAACATCTTTGGGCAGACTATTCCAATGCTTGACAACCCTTGCAGAGGGGAGCAGAGCCAGCGCGTCTCCAAGGGTGATCTGGAGTCAGGGTTGGCATGGCTTTCTGCTGGTGGTTCACTTTTGGGGAAAATCAAAGGATTCTGGCCAGTGTCAATCTGCAATGGCAGGAAACTAGCCAAGGCTTCCAACTCTCAGTATTTTACATTTGTGACTGAATACTAGTTTAAAGTGATAAATCCTACCAGTGGTCCCTAGCACACCGGCAAGTCCAGTATGTGTTTTTGAATGGCTACAGGCATTTTACCCCCATTAAACCCCCAAAGCCCATTATTCATGGGCTTTGCCCTTCCTTGGGAGCCCATCTCCAGGGGGATAAAGTGAGCTCTCTGTTAGACACCCCTGAGGCCAGGCAGCTCTGACAAACACGTTGTGTTGTTGGCTGAGCACTTAGCAGAGGCTGTGTACCTAACCCTTCCTCTTTGCTTTGGCTCTCGGGCAAAGCACAAGTCAAACTCCCTTCACCACCTGATCATTTCAAAGAACATTTTGTAATACAGATACCACACAGCTGAATGCAGCCACTTCTATCTAGGGCAGACTGATCTTGAAGGGATTTAATGTTCAGATGGAGGGAACACGACCTTCCATTTTTAAGCTTCCATTTCAACACTGTTTATAATTAACTGCATGCATAGGGCTTCATGTACTTTGAAAGGCTGAGGTTATGCTTGTGTTGCAGAGCCAGGAGAGACAAGCTTGTTGTCCTGATATACTTAGACCATCAAGCTGCTTTTCAAGGAAGAACTGAAAAAGAGTTTTAATTAGTAATACTGTAATGCTTTGATATGAGCAATGTGATGATCAATTGACTGGCCTGGCTGAATTTTTAGCAATGTAATGATCAATTGACTGACCTGGTTGAATTTTTAAAGTAGCCCATCAGATTCAGTCTGTTTGTGGTTCTCATTTGCTTTGAGCCTTACAGCCAGAGATGGTTGAGGAACTGCCAGAGGAGGGTGCCACCAAATAAAAATTCCCAACAAGTTTCTCTTTCCAGATTCTTTTACACCAAGCTTTTAGAAATTATGAATTAGGCAAGGAAAGCTGGAAGCCAATGGAACATCAGTCCCAACACGGGTTGATTCAGACATACTCACTTCGACAGTCTCCTCTGGATTCATAGATAAATTTCCATGCATGTTTTAGTGACACATTTCCCCCAAAGATCAGTTTTAATTTCTGGGAAACAAAGCAGCAGCACTGCAGCTTTCTGTGCTAGGCACATTTGAAGTACAAGGATCTGACTGCTCCTCTCCCTCCTGGGCCAGGAGGAGGAGGTAACTCCAACAATAGTTGCAGTTGAACAGTTCAATTACAGCAGCAGCAATTTTCCAACCTGATTACTTGTGTCAGGTGATAATCTGTGAGCCCTCATGCACAGTGTCACTTGGAAGCAGCCCTTCCTGCAAGACTGGTCTGTTACACAGCAGGCATGTGATGCTTTGCTTCAGTATTTTTTAGCACCATGAAGTCACTCTTTGAATATTAGCAGAATGTGTATGCATTGATAGAATTTGGCCTCAAAAACTGGCTCCAGTGAGCTTCCCACTGAACAACAGAGTCCCCATTGAAATTAGCAGATAACACATTTTTTCTGGATCACTGTTAGAGCAGGTGGAAGAGCTCTAAGGTAAGAAAGACTGGTAAAAAATACTAACTTTGCTATTTTTTTTCACATAATCTAGTGAAATTTCATTTAAAACTCAGAGAAAAATGAGAAATTATTGAAAGAGTAGTTTTGCATCTTCAGAATTACTTAAAAATATTTTTACAATGTACTTCAGATTCATTTTCTAAAGGTTGAGAAAATACTTCACCTGTCATGAAGAATATCTTTCTGTTCTTTCAACTTAACATTTTAGGGGGATTTTATCTAGTTAGTTGTTATCTAAGATCCAGTGCAATGTAGTGGAAAAAGAATTGACTGAAGAAGCAAAAACATTTGACTCTCTACTCAGATATTCAGTCATATGTCTTACAAATGCTTTAATTTGTGGGATTTTATTTTGGGGAGGCCCAATCTGTCAGACTGTCTTAATTTGGGGGTACATACACAGGCAAAGAGATTCCTTGCCCTTGCAGAAGACTGTAGCAAAGGTGTTCCCTTCAAGCAGCCACCCTGCCAAAGCTGACACAAATTGCAGGAGCCATTCAGTAATCTTTCACTCTGTTCCTCAGCAGAGGAAAATACCCTTTTAGCTTCATTTTGGAGAGGAGCCATTTCAAGGCTTTTCAGCACTGCAGGCAAGAATGAGATAAACTGCCTTAGGATGATATCCAAAGGATGACAAAAACTCACTTTTGCTGTGGCAGCAGACTTGGTTCAGGAAGAAAAAAGGAAGGGCTTGCTGCAAGTCTGGGGAAAGGACAAGAGTACAGAGCTGAGTGACATCAGCAAGTTCAGTGTGGATTTAGGGTGCTGCAGAGGTTTAGTGAGGTCTGAGACAGTTTAGGTGGGGAGCAGAGCCTTCCCTTGCTCTGGGCAGCTGCTCAGGAGGCAGCAAAGCATCGCCTGCACTGCAGGTGAGAGCAGCCAGTCCTTCCACCCTGCTGCTCCTGCTGCTGAGCATTGATCTATTGATCTGTGCTCCCCAGAGTCCTTCACACTGTCCTGGTGCCTTTCACGTGGCTTATGAGTGGCAGGATGCTCACTCCCAGGACGTCACAGGTGAGAGCTGCTGTGGGTGAGCAGAACTGTGAATGTCACAGCTCCAGAACCTAAACCCCACAATTCCCCATCCCTGTTTCATGTCCCAGCACAGCCACTCCTACACTTCACCCTCAACTTTTCCATGGGGGAAGGAGACTCCTAGTGTGCTTGAAGAAACACCAAAGAGCTGGTATTTGTGACTCCATCACTGTTTCATGGTGTGCGGATGTTTCCTTGGCTGCACTGTCACCCCTGGCTGTGGTTCCTGTTCTGGCACTAGGGTTTTCTTTAATGACACTGGCCCTCCTGGCTGTTTTGTTATATATATTCCAATTCCCTGTTATTGGTTTCTGCTGACCTGATTAGATATTTGTACACTAAATTCAGTGTGCACAGTATATAACCTATAAGCCATGCAAACACCTTTTTAGAGTGGCCAACTGTGTTTTGAAAAAAATGCAAGAGAGAGAATAATAGAATTGGCCAGGTGTACAATTCAGAGCAATTTAATATCTGGCATAACAGAAGTTCATTCAATCTAAAGAGAAGTTGGAGAAGGACTGAGAGCATGTGCCAGTGGGTAACCCCACCTCCTCCCTCTCATTAAACCACACTGCTGAGCAATGATGCCAAGAAACTGCACATCAAGGGGGTGACAGAACTTAGCAGACATATTTCTGGGAAGATGTAAAACAATCAGCATCACCTGAAATCAGCATCACCAGAAAATAGAAACAACCCCCTATGATTCTCTGAGGAATCAGAGGAGGCTGGAGAGCAGCTATCTCCCTTGCAACAAAGCATTTGAATTTATAAAAAAAATGTTTCCTCCTGGAGTCAAATGTTGTCAGCATCGAGAAATATAATTTGTTTCTTTGGTATTTAACACATTGACTGTCACAGGAAAAACACTTTGCTAGGAAGGTTTGCTAATTCCAGTTCTTCCCCTGTGTTAGCACCTGGCATCAGCACTGCTAATTCTACTATTTCCTGCATTCCCATCATCTGCGACTGGCTCCTGTGAGAGCTGTGGATGGGAGGTTCTTCCTGCCACAGTCTTTGAGTGGTGGAGAAGCTCAGAGCACATGCAGTGATTTAGATCCTCAGGGATCTGGACACAGGCAGGTGGCTTCTGAATTTTATTTCTCCCAGGATGTCCCATGGGCTGCCTGTGCTATGGGAGGAGGTTGGAGGAAAGGCTGCAGAAAGGCTTTTTAACAGCCACCAGAGAACTGGGAGGAACTGGTGCTCTGGTGAAGGAACTGAGGCTCTCTGCAGCCTGGTGATTTCATGGCTCTGGAGCAGTCAAGGGGAGCAGCAGAGCTGTGATGGATGTGCAGCTTTGTGGATGGCTGCTCAGCCAAGCTGTGTTTATCCATCCTGTACCTGAGCATACAGGACAAATTTTTCCACACACATTCAAATGTTGACTGAATCTCCCTGCTGAGTCAGGTAATGTGACATGCAGAGGACATTTGCACCTCTTTGGTTCAGGTGCCCCAACTCTCTTATTTCCACATGCTGCCTGGTTCTCTGCCCTGCAAGTACCTATAACGCAGTATGAGAGAAGAAACCACACATCTCCAAACCAAAAGCCTTTTGGCCATGGAGGTCAGGCTGTTGTGCTGGCAGAGCTAAACTCTTGCCTTGTTTTTGGCAGTTATCACATAGAGGAGATCTTAGAAGGTGGGGAAGCAATAAAGCTGGCTCCCAGGTGTTTATGGGGATACTCAGTATGGCAGACCAAGCTGAAGGTGTCTGAAAATTTAACATGCTGCTGATACCAAGAGCTGCCCTGATGGACTTCTGCTGCATTGAATGAAAGAGCCCTGGCAGGTCTGTCATAAACTATCCATGCCTGAGGTTTGATTTATAAGAGAGCAGGAACTGAAAGAGAATCTTAAAAAGGAGACTATTGACACATGACAGGGATGTTTCTCAAACTGTGGGTCTGCATCTCTGAGGCTGGTGTTAAAATGGGACAGAAGGCATTAAGAGAGATGGTTCACATAAATCCTGGCAGTGCTCAGGGAACAGGACAGCAACTCCCTCTGAGCCAGGGAGTGAGGATAGCTGCAGCTCATGGCTGTGAGCACATGCTGGAGAGTGAGAAATGAACTTCAGACCTGATCCTGGAGGGGATTTTGCTCTGGAGGCAGAAGGGGGATTGATAAACCTGTTTCCCATGGGAAACAAAAGTGGAGTTGTTTGGAAGGTGGGCAGAAATTGAGAGAGGATAACAAGGATCCCACTGAATTTTCTGCTCTGTGAACAATCAGGAAAAGAGACTGTGCAGAAATAATCAGAGATGTTTCACTAGTTCTGACCATCCAGACCTGAAGATTGGCTAGCTAACTGCAGAGTCTGCCAACTGATGAATTGCAAGTTGCCTTAGGAAACTGTCTCAATAACTTTCCCTTGTAATAGGAATACATTTTCTTAACCATTATGGCACAGTATTATTTTTTTGTGTTACATTAATGCCACAGAGCTCCAGGCACACAATAAAGTTTATCTGCATTACTGCCCTATGAGTCTGTATGTCTGGAGACTGTAAAATAGAAGACAAGCCAGCAGGTGGAATGCTGTGCTGGAGATACCACAGAATATCTCTGTACCCAGAATATTCTGGGTATCACAGAATAACCAAAAATCATGCCAAGAAAGCTATTAAAAAGAAATATGATGAGGAAAAGCACAATAAAAAGAATTCAAGGAGAAAGAAAATCAACAAATTTCACAGAAAAGAGGAGAAATAAAATAGGAATGTTTAGAAGATGGGAAAAAAAAGTGAAATTTTTTTTTTAAATCTGGGTTTAATCTGAGTGCTGTGCAGCATGGAGACTTAGTTGTCTGCTGCACCATTGGCAGTTGTGCAAAAGGAACAACAAGGGCAACTCATCTGTTCTTCTCTTACTCCTCTAATGAAGAGAGACACTGCCAGCTGGAGGCAAACAAGAGCTCATGGGTCAGTTTATTTTCCTACTTTTAGTTTGGCTTCTGAAAATTTTGCATGAGAACTTTATTCTTGCTCTCTCCAAAGCTTTTCCTACTTTGCTCACTCCAATGTATTTCTGAAATTCCGATTATTTTTTAAAATTAAACCCTTTTGGTTTTATTTTTAGCCCTTCTATCCTCCCTTATTTCTTGGTAATAGCTAGAAAATAATACTTCAAGAATTGTGATATGGAAGGGGAGAGGGGAGAGTTTCCCTGGTCTGAATCTGCCGACTTAATTCTATACAAGCTCTGGCTAAGGGGAAAGATATTTCTGAGCTCCTTTAGAAAATGTAATTATAGATTTAATTCTATAGTAGATGTTTTTTGTGGTGTTATGGGAGTTGGTCAGCTTTATTCTGAGGCCACTTTCTATTACTTTTAAAAGGTTGTGCCCATCGGGGTTTCCCTGTGGATTGATTAAAATAAAATAAAATAAAATAAAATAAAATAAAATAAAATAAAATAAAATAAAATAAAATAAAATAAAATAAAATAGTAATAATTTCTCCAACCTGAAAAAAGTCAAGGGGGTACTGACTGTCAGTCTTAGATGTTTCCAGAGAGATTGCTGGAGGAAGTCTCCAAGGAAGCTATTTCCATGTGCATGAAGGACAAAAAGGTGACAGGGAATCACTCAATTGGATTTACCAGGGTTAAATCTTGCTGTACTGACCCAATTGCTTTCTGTGAGGAGAAGATGGGCTCTGAGAATGACAGCACAGAAATGGTTGGTTTTTCCCCTTGTCTTTAGCAAGTCCTTTCACAGTCTCCCACAGTGTCCTTGCACCAGAACAAGAGGGTGTGTCTGGATGGTTGAACAGAAAAATTGAAGATAAACTGGATCAATTTGGCAAATTTGTGGATTACAGCAAATTGCAAAAAATTGGGGGAATAACTGATCACCAGTAGGACAGGGTTGCTACTCAAGCACTGACTGGAAAGAAGCTTTGCAAGAAAGCAAGCAAACAGAACAGAATTCAGCAGTGTGCTGTTGTAGTGATCTGGAGCACCCAGCTTATAGGGAGAGGCTGAAGGTGTTTGGTTTATTCAGCCAGGAAACAGAAGGTAATGGGGGGATTCACTGAAGTCTCCCATGTCCTAATGAGTGACTGACAGGAGAAACAGGCTCTTTGCAGAGACACACAGTGAAAATGGACAGGAGGAAGAAGTTGCAATATATTTTTTTCAATATGTTCTTCATAATGAAAATGTTAAACACTGGAACAGTTGCCAAGAAATGGCCTCAAGTTGTGCCAGGGGAGATTTAAATTGGATAGTAGGAAAAATTTCTTCACTGAAAGGTTGGTCAGACATTGGAATAGCCTGCCCAGGGAAGTGGTGGAATCACCAGCTCTGGACGCGCTCAGAAGGCGTGTGGATCTACCCCTTGGATATAGGGCTTAGTGGTGAACACGGTGGTTAACACTTGGACTTGATCTTAGAGGTCTTTTCTAACCTTAACACCTTTATGATTCTGTGATGATAAAGTTAGAGATTTTCAAGATCTGAATAACCTTGAGCAATCTGACCTAACTTTGAAGATAGCTCTTTGAGAAGGAGTTCAGACTAGACCTCCAGGTATCCCTTCAGATCCAGTAGCTTTTCCTGTGATTCCATTGTATGAAGGACTTTTATGGCATGCTGACTACAAAATAAAACTCTGGCAGCATTACCTAACACAGCCACTAGAAAGAGATAGGAAAATGAAATGTTCTTGGTTAGCATTTGCCATATCTGTGAGGTCAGTGCACCTTTGGGGAACAAATCATAGAAACCTTGATTGGAACAGACCTCCAGAGGGACTTAATCCAGCATCCAACCTCAAGCAGAGCTGTTCAAATCATGTCAAATCACACCAAATCATGTCGATCATATATTACTTGGTTGGATTTTGAGAACCTCAGAAACTGGAAATTCAACAGCTTTTCTCAGCAAGCTGTTCCAGGCCTGCACCACCCACCTGTAGTGAAAATGGGTTTCCTACAAACCTACCTCAACCACTTTATGGCTATTGCTGAATGTTTTACCACCAGTCACTATTACTGAGCTTAATTTGGCTCCATCCCTTTTAAAATCCTTGAAGTGGTCTGCAATTAGATTATTTTTTGGATTCCTTTTTCCAGGTTAAACAAACTCAACTCCGCCATCTTCTTCTTGACAGTTGTATCCTCTTAAGTCCGTGACAACTTTCTTAGCACTCTGCAAGTGTTTTTCCAACCACTTCTTGAATGGGAGACCCAAAGCAGATTACAGCATTGCAGGTGTGAATTTCCTATAAACAAGCAAGAGAAGTTCACTGCTATTGCAGTCAATTATGCAGTGTGAAAGACCCATGTGCAGAATTTTGTGTTGTTCCATCTCTGAACATCGTGAGATTTCTGTTGTTCCCAGGCTCAAGTTTATCAAGTTCCTTGCAACTTGAAGTTTTACAGTCATTTGACATATTTCCACACACTGCATCTTCACCTGCAAATTTGCTGAAGATGCATTCTGTCTGATCATTCAGGCCAGTGATAAAGATGTGGAATAATATTGTCCCGGAATCACTCCCTATTGTACTCCACTTAGCAGTTGCCAGCTGGATGCTGAACTATTCATTATTGCCCTTTAAGCCTGGTAATCCAACTAATATCCAGCCCATTTAAGCCCATTCATCCAGGCTGTATTTTTCTCAATCACAGAAAATTCTTTGCAATCACATGTCAAAAGCTTCACTCAAGATATTTTACCACCACTGCTTTTCAGTAGAGCACTCACTCAGGGTGATGGGATTCAGCTGTAAGCAGTGGCTGGATGGGGCTTGGATAATGCAGAATAAATTACTGATATCAGCCATCAGGATAGAAATTTTCAAAGGCAGTTAAGGTCTCACTCCACAATCACACAGGGTGTATTCCCAGGCAATGTGACACAAACTGCTTCAGCCTGGGAAGTGGATTCTGTGCATGAGCTTTTCCTCAGCCTTGGCTGAGCTGCCTGGCTCCAAACCAAGTCTGGGACTCTTGGGATCAGGGTGCAGTCAGAAATGCACATCCCATTCCCTGACTGCAGACTTGCCACACACCCCCTGTCAGTCCTGAGGATGTGCTGTGGTATCTCACTCTGGCTTAACACACTTACCACTAGCTGTTGAAAAATTAGGTTGAACATGTTGATCTGGGCATGTTTTATAGAATAGACCTACTACTACATAGTAGTACATTGCCCCTTCTTCATTTGCAACCACCACATATAATTAGAGCACAAAGAAGAGGTTCCCTGTTAAATCAGGTGTGTCTGTGTTAATTCACTTTTCATGAGGAGTCAGGTTCCTCAGCTGCCCCAGTGCTGTGACAAGCACAGCTCACACTGTCTGCAGTACACCTTGACAAGCCCTATTCCTAACACTGGGGCCACAGCTGAAAATTTTCACCTCACAGACATGTTCACCCACCTACTTATGAAGAAGACTCTGCTTCCTTTGGGTGAAGTGTAAGTGATGTGTCCTGAGCTGCTGGGTCTACAAAACTGAAACTGGCTGAAGTTGAATGAGGCTCATTTCAAAGAAAGATTCCCTCAAATTAATGTAATGTCCCAAAAGAGTGCATCCCTAATCCTACTTCTGCACTTGTACAGAGAAAGTACAGCAAGGTCACTGCTTCTCAGCCCTCTTAATTAAAAAGCAGACCTCATGATAGGCAATTGTCCCTCAGGCTCAAGGATTTGCTTATCTCTTGCAAGCTCAGTAGCCAAAACTGAGTTTATCCAGAAGTGGGATGAAAAGAACTGAAGAGCAAGACTCCCCACCACTGGCAAGCTTTGTACTAAGCCTCACAGAAGTGAAAAGACGTCTGCAAGATGATTTTTAATTTAGTGCAGGAAGCACAACAGCGTGTGGCATCTTAACAGCACTGCAGCAGCCCATCATGAGTCGCCCAAGCTCCAAGTGAGGCCGGAGATTCCTGTCAGCTTTTCAATTTGCTAATGCTTGCAGAAATATTAAGTGAGCAGCAGGTAGAGTCAGCTGAGCCCAGAAACTAATAAACTTGCCCAAACAAGTGGAGGTCTCTGTGTATTTTACTGCCAGCTGCACCGTGCTTCAGCTATGTGAAACATAATACAGTCCACTGGGATCCATGAAAATGTGTTAGCACATCAGTAGCATACTTGAGGATACACTTGTATCCTCTCTGGTGTACACTTTTACACTTGTAAATAGTTCCCGTGGTACTACAACTCCTTGCCTGGCCTGCCAAAAGATACATCAGTACTGCAGAAAAAATCTGATTGCAGTAAAGAAGTCTGAGAAAAGCAAGTTAAAACTTTCTACAGCCCCTGCTTCTAATTTAGCTGCCATCCTTCAGTCAATACTGACTCTCTTTGGGATGCTAATGACATTGTCTTTTCATTTGTCTTTGTGTACAGAGAATGTCAATAGAGAGATCACTATCTGTATTTATTTCTACAATAATAGATATTCAAATTCATTATGCACTTGCATACCAAAGTTATGATGGTGTGGAGCTACTTCTTTCTCTCTCAAGATGGCAAAGAGAGCTGTTTAATGAGGTTATATGGCAGGGAAGAAGCAAAGAAAATGTGATGAAATTATATGGGGATTGGACCAATTAATCCATAGCTCTCACTAATGTGATTTGCATGGTTAGGGAATATGCAGTTTGCCCTGTAATATTTTCCTGAGACACCTAGGATCATTTATATCCTTCTTTTCTATTCAAAACAAAGGGAATAACTGCACGTTTTCAAGGAGAAAGCTTAACACATAAGTCTCCTTTGCAATATCTTCCTGTGAACCAAATGTAAAATGGCTGCCAGATGCTCTGGTTATGGCTGTTAGAGATTTATGGCTTCAGCCCACAGGCAGTGAATAGTATAAGCAGCTAAATTTAAAGACAATTTTTATCAGTATAAACACAGAGACATGGAAAAAGGAAGACTTATTATATGCAAGGAATAAACTTCAAGGGGAAAAGACTACTGGGAACTCAAGCAGGAAACTATGAGAGCAAATGGCCTCTTTCAACATCTTTTAAGTACAACAATCAAAGTTGTAGTATTAAAATTCAAAGCCAGAGATGCAGTTTAAGGTGATGTGGCTGTCACTCTTTATGGGGGGGCTTGCACAGCCCACTTGGCAAACAGCCTGGACAATCATCCCTGTTAATGTCAGAGCAAACACAGGGACTATGGATAAAACACACAAACTGGAGGTCAATGTGCCCCAAATTCATCATATTAATAAAGAAGATGACCATCATCCATGTGAAAAGGTAACTGGTGAGTTATAAAAGGATTTCTGAAATGAAGAGTCATCCCAAATAGAACTAAAGGAACGACATGAAAATTTTGTATTGTAGTGGAGAGCTCTTAAAAGGAGAAGAGTAGCAGAGTGAGCCTGGTTTGGGTCTGCCAGAAGTTGCCTTGTGACATCACCAGCCTGCCCAGTCTGGGCCAAACCTGGGATGCTGCAGGGATCTGATACCCAGCCAGGTGGGGACAGCACAGTCAGAAATCTGTAGGAGTTAAAATCTGCAAGTATCCAGTCCTGTGATTGTCTGTCACACAACTGGTCCTGACTCTGAGCAGATAGTTCACCATTTGTCAGTTAATCATGTGTTGATAAAAAATGAATAAACTGCTTCTATTCTGACTGAGTTTAAACACCTACATAGGTTATCCCCCTGCACCATACTCTCTCATAATCTGTGACTTCTGTCACCTTAGCGTACCTTCATACAAGCCCAAGTCATCTATCTCCCAGCAAGTTTTAGGTTCTGTGTTCTGGCAGATAAATAATGCATAGAATCCACATTTCTGGAGCTAAATTGGCCTCCTGTGGAGAAAACTATTTGCCTACAGCATGTACTTACAGACTAATTTTGTTGTGTTTTCCCCAAACTCTTCCTTTTGTAAGCTATCCTCCCCTTTCCCAAAAACAAAGTCACAAGGGCTCCAAGAGGGGTGATCTCTCAGAAAAAAACCCACAAAAGCAGCCAGACCTCTTGTCACCATTGTCTCACAAAACTCTGAGTTCCTATTCTTCCTCCTCCTGAGATATATTATTTCAACTTATATTTAAGTGTAGCACAGTAAAAGTTTCTCATACTTTCTGCATTGAATTTTATCTCTTCAAGGTTCTGTTCATGGGAAACAGTTGTTTTCAGGAGTAGAGATTTTGGTTTTTCAGAATTTACTTTTGATGACCTTGGCAAGCTGGAACAGAGCAATGTTAAAACTAATGCCCATTGCAAGAAATATTGTATTGTAATTTTAGCAAAGCAGTAGCACTGATTTACACTTTTAATTGAATGCCACAAATAGACCTGCCTGGATGAAGAAATATGGCCAACAGAAACTCTTGCTTTATTTGCTTTCCTCTTTTAATTATGACTTTATCTCTCTATATGTAGGGACAATTGTTAATTTCCTGGATCACTGTCACTCAGAAACATTTAGGACAAGCTGTCTCCTCTGATCACACATTAGCAGGTATGAGTCTTCCCTGATTAGCCTTCTGGTCTGTGCATAATTAAAACTGGAAATATTAGCAAAGCCAGATTGAGAATTATGATTGATTATATTTTTCCCTAGAAAAACCATTTGGGAGAAATCATCCCATACTTTTGTGTTCTTCTCATAAATTTTAGTTTTCTAGTCTTTGTCTGTAACTGCCATACTCCCATTCCCCCAGTTTTTCAATAAAAATTATAAATATGGCAATTCCGGGTGATAGTTGTCATGAATAAAGCTGAAGTTAGGAAAGCAAACAACTTTGATTCTGCAAATTTTGAGATGTTCTCACTGTGATAAACAATTGTGCATTCTTGGGCTGGTTTTCCCTATAATATTTGCCACATTAGCTGAGTTTACTGAGAGCTGGCTTGGAGACAGCACAAAGTCAAACTATCCAAAATCAAGGTGTGTCCTTGGCTGCTCTGTTACAGTGGTTGAATTTAAGGCCAGATTGGATTATCTTTCCTAGGATACAGAAATTGCCTTTTGTTTCCCTGGGGGAGGTTTGCCTTAGATAACAGGAAAAAGAAATCTTCATGGAAAGAATTGACAAACACTGGAACAAACTGCCCAGGGGAGTGATGGAGTCACCCCCAGAAGTGTCCAGAAAATGTGGAAATGGTGCTTGAGGACATGGTTCAGTGGTGAATATGGTGGTGGTGGTAGATTCACAGTTGGATTGGTAATCTTAGAGGTCTTTTCCAGCATTAATGATTCTATGTTTCTATGATAATAAGTGTGGATACCCTTAGAGTCAGTAAAGGCTCAGAAACCAGTAAGAAGAGCCCAGGTACTGTATTTTCTTTTTGCTTTCAGCTTGGGTAAGAAATTTAGGCTAGGAAAGTTTATTTTATCACTTATAATTACCTCTCAAGGCAAAATGACTAGGTACTGGCTACAAGCTTAGTAATATTCTTTTTTATCTTCTGTTTTGAATACTGTTGAGAAAATTTAACTTTTCAACCAACTTCTTGAAATTTGACTTCCTCTCTCCTAGCTGTGCAGCACAGAGGGACACTTTGGTGCAGATGTGCTTGTTTAGGGTGACAGAGCCAGGCCAGGTGGGTCTCACACTCTGTTAGAGATGCTCACACTCTGTTAGGATGTTAGTAAGAGGAGAGGCCTCTGCTGGTCTTGGAGCATCATTTAAAATAATAGCAACCGAAATTCCCAACTGAACAAAATCATTCATAAGCAAACTTCATGTTTCTAAGTCAAAAAGTTCTTTAACTCTCCCTTTCTCCTTGGGATTAAGTAGAGATTTCCCCATCTGCCTAGTAACCTACAGAGTAAAGCCCTTGTTTAGAACTTAAATGGATGTTTAGTCTCTATTATCTTAAATATTGTCGAATGAATAAAATATCTGAACATAAGCAGAAATTATGCTAAAGAAGGAAGTTTCTTTTAGCATGAATACAAACTCTTGCTGGAGTGTAACAAGCATGGGTCATGAGGCTCTGGGGGTACAGTGAACACTTGATGTGGCTCTTCAAGGAGTTGTGTTTTTTAATAAAATCTTCATATTCAACTCAGCCAGCCTTTACTTTGCCCAACCCACTTTGCCTATTTCTAATGGTGTTCTCTGGAACTTCACAAAGCAAAGGAGCAGTTGTGTCATTCTAACTTCTCCCCACTGTCTCCACCTTTGTTTGACTCTCTCATAGGCTGGTGTCCTGGGTTGTAGAATAAGATATGCACAAAGTATTCTATCACCCTCTTCATCATCTGTTGAAACCAATTG
>JBBMKD010000145.1:106473158-106485824 GCA_037834095.1 Argya squamiceps
GGGGACCTTCTCACTGGATTCCCAGAGGATCAGAGCT
This sequence comes from Argya squamiceps, assembly GCA_037834095.1. Classification (NCBI taxonomy): domain Eukaryota; kingdom Metazoa; phylum Chordata; class Aves; order Passeriformes; family Leiothrichidae; genus Argya; species Argya squamiceps. The sequence continues at coordinate 106,473,196 of JBBMKD010000145.1, forward strand.
ACCAGACCTTTCTACGGGATCACTGCTTCCATCATCCCACCCAGGTTGTATTCTGACTCTGTCAGTGGTCTTTTTGTATTATTGCATTTATTTTATTTTATTTTACCTCTTTTTTTTCTTATTATTAATTTGTATTTCTGACTTGGAGCCTCTCACTCGTTTTGCTTTCAAACCACTACAGTGGTTTTGCAACAGAGGTGAGTCTCACAAACACTGAGAATGGTAAAGTGGAGAAAAATGCACCATGAGCTCATTGAGCACTGCTCATTCTTAATGGGTATCTAATATTATTCTCCTCCATCCATGGGTCTAATTTGGTCTTAATAGAAACAGCCATAGCTCCTGCTGAATTCAACCTTTAAGTGAAGTGATAAGAGGAGAGAAAGGCCAGACTTAAAAGGTTAGAGAATCTAGTGATGCCCCATTAGACTCCAATTAAAAAGTGCTAAAAGTGACACTTGTAATCATTTGAAAATGAATGGAAACCGGGCTAAGATGCATGTTTTTGTAAGAATTTTTTTCCTTGACTATGAAAAAGGAGGTGTTTGGAAAAAAATACTTGTTTGAGGATACTACAAATTAGATTTCATAATTGGTTTTTTTTGCTTGTTTGTTTGGGTTTTTGCACGTGGAATGAAAGAGGGGAGAGAAGAAGTCCCCTATAATTAGTGAGTTGAAAAACTGGACTGCTGCACAAACTGCAAGACACTTAATCTAGTTGATTTTATAATCCAATATAGCAATAGCCACAGAAACCCCCAAAAGATGTTTAAAATGCAAATTGCACTGATTTTATTTAATCTAATGCTTTGGATACCTGAGGGCTTTTCTTCCTCCCAGTGCTTTCCACTCTTTGATTATGTACTGTGGTCAGGCAGGACAGCAAAAATTCTCCCACCAACACCAAGGAAAAGTCCCATATAAGGTCTGACTTGTATTTTTCCACACAATCCCTCTCAGCCCATTTCTCATGCGTTTCTGAGTGTTTACCTCCACTCTCCACAGACTCCAAGCTGTGGACTGTGGCCTTCTAGTACTTTTCCTTGGGTCCTAAAACCCAAAAATTATCAAAGCCACAGCTCCACATGTGGCATAGGCAGGACAGCTAATTTGTTAACCTTTACCTGCTGACAAACATAAATCAAAGGACATCAAAGAGCTCATATTAGGCTACAATTAAATAATTTGTTTGATGTATAATTTCTTCTTAATTTTTCAGTTATGTAGCCCTCAGCTCTGTGGCCCAGACTCCAAGTAACACCTCCCATTCCCTTGCTGTCATGGTACAGTTGCAAAACCCCTTAAGTTGCTGCCATCCCATGGCTGATCCTGGACCCGAGCTGCTCCTGGGATCTGCCACTCCTTCCATTCACAGGGAGAAGCTTGCTCAGCTGCATCAGCAGCAGTGGCAGCTGAACGAGGTAATTTTGTGATTCTGAACTCTCACTGCTCCCCTGTGAACAGCAAAGCTGCTGCCAGCACATGGGAGGGGAAGGAAGGTACAGATCAGAGAATGTTCCAGCTTTGGAGGATGAGTGTGACTGTTCCCAGAGGCAGATCCTGGGGCACTGGCTGTCCCTCACTCCCTCTGCAGCCACCTCACTGCAGAGTCCTTCCCAGGGTTGCCAGTCTCAGGTGAATGTGGCTTTACTGACTACTTCTAACAAAGGAAGCCCTACTTATTAAACCTGAGCCAGGCCAGGAGTATATTCTCTGCAGCACAAAAGGAAGGCCAAGCAAAATATTTCAGCTGAACAACCTGGTATTTTTAACTCCTCAAGGCTCAGCTTCTGAGTCTGCTTCCCCAGTCCTGGAGTCCAAGATAAGTCCTTCTTTTACTTTGAGAATTAATAGGGCTGAATTAAGTCATTATTGAAAATTCTCTCCCTCAGGAGATCAAAGTGCTCTAGTCATTTGCAATTGGCTTGAGGAGGGACATCAGTATTAAATGCAAGCTCATCTCCATAATACTAAAGACTTTCTCTAGCCAAGTTACTCGATGGAAAAAGAAAAATGCAGAAAGAGGAATGAAAATTTAAAACCTGAGCCCATCTTTGGAGACTATTGACTCACAGAGGCTCAGAGTGAGGACAGTTAAGAGGTGATAAAGTCGAGCTCAAGGGATGGACAGGTCAACTGCAACTGGGAATGAGATGTTGGTATACTGGGAGCCAAAAGAGAAAAACTATTTTCTAAAAGAATCTCAGTCTTTTCTATGAATATGTATGGATGCTTTGATTATTGTACTCTCATTATAGTGAGAAACAATGTCAGCCCAGTACTGAATTTGTACAAATACTTTGTTTCACAAGTATACGAATAGTGTAGGACCAATGGTATTCCTTAGTATGGTAAAACTCAGCCCCTGTAAACAATGATAATTTCAAGACATATCTAATTCTGCAATAACATCTCATTGCTGAATTTTGGCCATAATTGTTTGTTTTCCATGAAGTGGGAGAGACATAGAGCACTGCACCATGCTCAGAATTTCCCTGGGTTTTTGACAGGAAAGGTTGGGAATGGAACTATCAGAAAGAAAAAACAACTCAGCTGAACAGGAGGGTAGTCTCTGGTTTGAAGGGAAATTATGGAGAACAAATTGGGAAAATTCTCAGTGGGGACATTGCACAATGTTGTAGAAAGAAAAATAAGATATGAATGGGATGACATGGAAAAAAAAATAGGAAGTCCCACATCTTCAAAAAGGGCAAGGGAGTGAAGGAAATACCTACAGCTGTTAGTCTGTGAAAAACAGGAGCACTGCTGCATATTCAGCCTCAGGCCAAGTTAATATAGTTGAAGTACTGTTTGAGATTCCCTCAGCCTCATGATGCATTGTTGAAATAATCTTTTATATATATATACATATATATATATATATATATATATATAATACAAAACAACCCAATACCTCATAACATCAAATCATAAAATCATAGAGTGGTTTGGGTTGAAAGAGACCTTCAACAACATGTAATTTCAAACCCCCTGCCATAGGCAAGGACACCTTCCACTATCCCAGATTGCTTCAAGACCCTTCCAACCTGGCCTTGAGCACTTCCAGGAACTGGGCGTCCACAGTTTCTCTGGGCAACGTGTGCCATTGCCTCACCATCCTCATAATTAAAAATTCTTCTTATTAGTGGAACTTAAATTATAGTGGAGAACTGTGCAATATCCTCCAAGAGAACCTTCCAAGGTGAGAGCAGCTCAGTGTTGTGTGCTGGCTGAGGAGGAGAAGAATTGTCATGTAGTCAAAGCTGAGATTTGGTGCTTATAATAATTGTCTAATTTTAATATAGACGTCCTTAGGTGCCCACAGTGCAGCTCCACTGAGCACAGGTGTCTGAGATGTCTGGGGTTACCCTCCTTGGCCTGAGGGTGACATCCCAAAATGCACAGGTCTCCTGTAGGTTCAATGGTGCATCTGCCAAATGTGTCTGGTTATGTTTGGATACCCCAGTGCATCTCAAAGGGCATGAGATTCCTCTGTGTCTGTGACTGATGTGAGCCCTGATGTGCCTCTTCATTCCTGACTTCAAAACAGGTCTAGGATTTGAAAGGTTTTCTTTCCTGGAATGAGATATTTAGCGAGTTTGATGTGCTCTGTGGGGAGGGTTCAGTCTCAAGTTCAGACAACACAAGAGTCTGCACGGAAATATCTATGTGCAAACCAAGTATCTAAGTAAGCAGAGAGGGTAAGAGAGCAGCAGGGCTTGGAGGGTAATTTAGCCAATCACCAGGTCAGCTTGTCACCAGGTGCCTAGTTTGGGGGGATCTGAGTCACTTTTCCCAAAATAAGGAGTGGTGGAGATGTGTTTATATATTACATCTTTTGGTAAAGTTGTTTCCCTTAGAAAATCCTTCTGCTTTTCTTTCTTATTAGGCAAATTGTGTTTTTCTATCCAACACCTCTACAGCAAGAGTCGTTTGTTTGTGTTTGTTTTTCTTTTAATAGGAGAACAAATGTTGGTGGGAGTGTCTCAAATATACACTTGAAAATGTTGCACTTGAAAATAAAGTCTGAAAAAGCCTAAAATTTTTAGTAATTTAGGAAGAAGAAAAGACCTAGCTTCACAAGGAAAACTATGCAAGATGCTGTGAGGACAAATACTGCTGCAAAGCTGGAAGGAGGCCAGGAGAACACAGTAAGTCAGAAAGACAGAAGAGAAAATGAATGAGGGAGTGAAAAAATAAGGCAGAAGAGAAGACAGCTGATAGAAACACAGAAAAACAGGCAAAGTACAAACACAGACTTGAGGAAAGATGTAGAAACTGTAGAAGACACATACAAGGATGGTGAGAAAAAGAGCAAACCCCAAATCTGGTGTGCTGTAGCACCAGCTGGTTGAATGGGATGCTGAAGGAGAGGGCAGATTAAACAAAATTCTACTTTTGATAGTAAAACTGTCTTAAAAATACATGCCTTCTCCTTCTGCTCCCACACATATCACACATATTCCCACCTCCTTGGCTACACTGCTTGGAGAACTTCATTCTGTTTCCCTGCTCATTTTAAAGGGCTGTATTTCACTTCAATGCACCTTGTATTTCTGTGCTTCTGGTTACAGAGCAGCCTCATGAAGAGTGATAGTGTGACAACCTTGACCTACAGAGCAGGAGAGGAAGAAAACCATTGCCTGTGCAGAAGGCCAGGGGCTGTGGAAGTTGCAATGGCTTTGACATCGCAGCCAAAAGATCCAAAAATTCTTCCTGACACAGCAACTCTTTGGTTACCCTGTTCTGTTTCTCTTTTCCCAAAGCTCTTCCCTCTGGGGGAAAGCTTGTGGTCCCAAAATCTGGGCTAATTCTGGTTCCTCATTGCAGCCCCTCATTTCTCCTGCATGCCAGGTCAGTAGACATGGTCATTCCAGAAAAATAGAATCATGGAATTTAATTTTAAATGTTTGGGTTTCTTTTTTTTATCCTGCCCTTACCAGGTAAACTGTTGGTGAGAACGCCACAGAGAAAACAGGAGTACATCTGGAACAGCTGCAGTTTGAAGGGGTGTGATTTCAGCCACTGTGTGTTCTTCTCAGATGTGGCCAAAGACACACTAAAAAAAGGCTTCATCATGGTATTGTACATGCTGAAATCTCAATGCTGCAGCCACAGTCTGGCAGAACCCAGCCCTGGGGAGTTCTTAATATTGGTTGTTCTCCAGAGGATGATGTCCGGTGCCATCAGTGTCACCAGTAAAAGGATAAAAGGAGGACAGATTCTCCCCTTGTAATTGCAGCTATTACTCCATAGTCTGCAGCTCAGAAACCACTGATACATGACATTACCATGAATTTAGTGAGGCACAATTCAGAACAGGGTTAACTCAAGTGCTGGCAACAGAAGCTTGGCAATGACCATGTTTTAGGAAAGCTGTTGGTTGTGTACTCTCAAGTGGATCACTGAGAAAATGAAGGCAGCAGCATAAGGGACAACACCTTGAGAAGGGGCTGTGACAAGGTGAGTGAGTAAATAAGGTGTTATCAGTTTTGATAACCTTTTGATATTGCTTTTCTTCATGAAACAGGATGAATGTTCAAGGTTCTGTTGAAATGTGAAGATGCTAATGATGTCAGAGTTCAAGGAGTGTCCAGACAGTGCTTTTAGTCACATGGTTTGGTTTTAGGTAGTCCTGCATGGAGCAGGGGTTTGGACTTGGTGGTCCTTGGGTCCCCTCCGACTTGACATACTCCAAATCCCTGCACTCTAACTAATGGTGCCAATGACCAGAATGTACTGAGAGGTTCTCTCTGAGAGAGTAAATTTTTAATGCCTTTGTGTCTTCCTAGTGTCAAGGCTTTTACAGGGTTTGGCCTCTGCAAAATGCCCCATCAAAGAGCAATCCAGGATAAACACAATGAAACACAAGGAAAAGGGTAAATACTGCACTGAGAAGCAGTGTATGTGTTTTACAGAAACAGATGGCATGTCGAAGTATCTGTCAGGTCATTTTAAACCAGATGAGTGTGATTCCTCACAAAGCAAATAAACTGAAAGTATTACTTGCTTCTTATTGCCTACACTTAATTATGTAGTTAGTGCTGGTGCCATAATTAGAGCAGAGACCAGATCTGCACCAGCCCTGGAGCTCACACTGCAGAAGCAGATGAAGCTTCTTCAGAGAGTTGTGCTGATCAGGGCACAAAGGTTCCAAGAGCAGAAGTTCAGCCAGAAAACAAGAAAAATATAAGGAAGGGGAAGGGAAACAAAGGCATAAATGTTTGGATGCATTGGGGAAAGTAGCAGAGATTAGAACAAGTGCTGAAGCTTGATGACATATGACAGAAAATCAAAGAAGCTTTGTTGGTTGCCTGTGGTTGCACACTCATAGCAGTGGGCAATTTTGTCCTTCTATGTGCTCCTACAAGTACAAACACCTATTTCATCCATAAGAGGAATTAAGCAGCCTATGGAACTTGAAAGAACTAAATTAAGCACTCACAGAAAAGAACAACTGCTACTGCTTTGAGGGTCTGCTGTTTTTTGGGTTTGGTTTGTTTGTTTGGCTTTTTGGTTGGTTTTGTTTGTTTGATTTTGTGTTTTGTTTTTTGTTTGGTTTTTGTTTGTTTGTTTGTTTGGGTTTTTTGTTTGTTTTAAGCAACTGCTGTGAATTGGAGGACAAAGGGGCATTTTTGATGTTTCTGGAATTCTTTCTTAAATCAGTGCTTTGAAATACTTGATGTGACTCAGAAAACACTGAAAGCAGAATGTTTGGACATGGATTTTAGAATCTTTAGGATCCACGAGGATGTATGGTGTTGCATATAGTTACAGTGCCCTGTGTTAATCACTGAAAGCAGGTGCATCATTATTTATCCTCCATGAGTAAGAGTCAGACTCTGTGCACCAAGTGTCCAAGTACTGAAGGGAAATGCATACACTTGTAAATATCCTGCATATTTTATTTCTTTGGGATACACCACATCTGCCAAAAAAAAAATAAGCCTCAAAGATTATGCACGTGCATAGGTAAGCAGATGTGCTCTTGTATTCACATACTGCCCTGAATATGGTGAGTCCAAGGTAGAGTTAATTATGTTTAGAGAAAATTATAAACCCTTATTTGAATCTAGTGCATGATCATAACACTGGAAGAGTTTGAAATTCAGTTGTGAAAGTACTGGATGACAGCTGAGTCTAAAACTCTTCTGACTTTCCACCAAAAGCTTGGTTTTGTTTGCTCTTCTTATGAAATGGCAAATCTGGTCCTACTTTTTTGGTCCTCTGTCCTTCATTAAGACTGTGTCCCTGAACAGTGTGGTTTTTTTAATGAAGCTGTTGTGACATATGCAAACCTGTTCCATGGTGCAAACCCCACGTAAGAACCTGAATGAGAAAAGGGACTATGCAGGAACAAAACACGGGCAGCAAGGTAAAATAAGGTTTAATCTGGCAGCAAATTGGGAAGTTCATGCATTTTGCTCATTAAAACACCTTTAATGCATCGGGTGGGATCTCTTGTGGAGAATCCTGCTCCTGTACATTAATTATAAGTGCCTTGTGGGAGCTGTAAGAGCAGCTTTGTTCGGTGTTACCTCTGTGCCTGACACTTGCTGACACCACCAATCTGTTACCAGGGCTTTGCTGTGGAACTTTAAAATGCTCTCTGCTCCAAGTGGGGTGTGATCAGAGCTGTAAGGTAAACTAAACTGCTGTAGTAAATAAAAATCTTCACTCCTTCCAAACCCTGCTAACCTCAAAATTTGCTGACTTCACTGACTTTTAGAAATTCCTGAGTCTTCTGCTGTGATTCACTGTGGTTTGGCTTTAAGGGATGAAGCTCCACACACTCCAACAGACTCCAGGTTTAGTGGCTTTAATGACCACTGAATTTAAGTAGAATTATCATCTATGAGAAATATTATTTTTTTAAAAATAGTTTGGACTGTTTTCAACCTCTGCAGAGGGATGAGGTGGATCCCAGTTTCTATTTCTCTCCACTGACCACAAATAAAAATGGCTGAGGTATTATCTTAAAAAGAGGCACTTAAAATATAAAACACTTAACATTAAATTAATCCCTTCTATTGTAGCTGAGTATTTTATTTCTATTTAAACATTCTTACTTTGGGAGGCTTAGGAGTTTATTAATCATTAATCATTTGGGAGGTTCAACAAATAGAAACTCCACCTAAATTTTCTCCTTACATAGAGCATAAAAGAGTATTGCCACTCTTTTAGGTTTAGAGGAAAGCTTTTAGTGCATTTAAAATAAATATGTAAACAGTGCACAGTGGTTATCATGTTCTTTATAGACATCTTCCCCTGTAATGATAGATAAATATTTACAGTTATTTTTATATTTTAGAGTTTTATCTGACAGAAAGAATCATTAGGGTGTTATTTAGGAGCAAGGACTTCAGCAGTGTATCCTTGAGCAGTGGAAAAGCGCTGCAGAGCTGAATATTCACTGAGAGTCACCCATTTTATTTCAATGCATTTTATTTGGATGAATGTAGTCTAATTTTATATGGAGTCCCTTCTAAAGCTCATAAAACTCTATGGATTAAAAGAACCATAATGAACTATGTTCTATTCAAAACATTTACACATCTCCCTTGATCTCTGATGTGTGCAATTGTAAGTGCCACAGTTCTGATGATAAAATTCCCAGCAATTTACATAAATAGCAGAACTATTTATATATTTTAGTGGTGAATTTTTTAAGGATTGTATTTGATCTCCACGGATGCACACATTCATATCTCATGAATTCTGACTAAGAGCAAATTCTGATAGTGGTCATATCAAACTGTACTTGGGATCAGCTTACAGTACAAGAGCTGCATGTCTAAAAGTTCTTTTACATTTTTTATGCTCAAATTACAGTTTGGAAAGTTTTATTCTCTTTCTTGTTTTATTCTGTACTTTATTCCATGACTTTCCCAAAGTCCATTAGCTCCCTGAGCTAAACTTTTGCATAGCACTGTTTTACTTTCCTTGTTTCTGGCAACACTTCCAACTATAAATATGAAATTACAGAGTAAAAGACCAGAAAAAATATTTTTATATGTAAATGTTTATAAAAGCTCATCATAAACAGGTTTGAGTTTTTTTGTAAAGAGAAGTACTAACAAGCATGAAAATAATAAATTAATAGATGTCTAGGGAGCCTTAAATCTCTTCCCACTTGTGTATGTCTTATAGTGAAGGGTGGATACAGTTCAACCTCGTCTCACATCCTTGAAATTCATTTCACCCCTCAGAGAGGGATTGTGTCTCTCTCCTGATCTCAACTGTCTTTGCAGCTCAGTTTTCAAACGTTTTCCTACCTGATTTTTTTTTTTTTTTTTTTTTTTTTTTTTTTTTGTTCAAGTTTTAATTTTTTTTCCCCCTGAGTTTACAAATGTCTGTTTTGAGGAGAAATTTGGCCATTTCCTTCCTAAATCTCTGCTTCAATCAGGGCTGATAACAGGAACCTTAGTGCTTCTCAAGTACCCCAGATAAGTTTGGAAATCTGGAGTGATTAACAACCTCGATTAGGGCCATCAATATTGTTTTTCTTTCACATGTTGTTTAGGTCATTAAAAGACTTCCCCAGAAACAACTGAACTTCTGAGCTGGCAAGTTTGGGAGGCAATAAAACTGATTGCTAATCAGGATTCTTTTCGATGCTATTTATCATCCTCCTGTGCAAAGAACACTGTTAACTTCCAGCACTCCCCTGTGTAATCCTTGTACAAATATTTAAAAAGAAAGTGTAGTCCTAGAAAGATTCAAATATTTCACAGAAACAAGGCCCAACAGTGACACTGCAGAACAAAAAAGATGGACAAAGGGATTAGAGAATTAACTAATTCTAGAACATTCTAGTGATTTTAGAACATTTTTTACCGAATAAATGCTTTTTAATAGAAGGTTCTTATATGACCTTCCATTGAACCTTGGAAAACACACTACATTTCTACCTCATTATCTATAAAATGGAGATTTCGCAAATCTTGACAGTTTGGGGAAGTAAAACACCCCAATTTTCATTGACCTTTTACCTACTATAAAAATGCCAGCATATTCCTGTTTTGTATGCATTTACATCAACAATTAACTTGTCAAACCACAGTGATGGTCAAACATAGAGGATGGTTTTGGAGCCATGTCCTCACACTGGCAGTGATCTCATTGTAGCATGTACCAACCCCAGCTGTTAAGAGTATTCATGAAATTGAAAAGTTGTTCTATGGCAAGAAAACTGTTGTATGATAGTAAATAAATAAAATAATTATTTTTCATAACAGTAGTCATATGTGCAGATATCTTAAGATAATTATACTTTACGAATGTCCTGAACTTAATAATAATTTCAGCATATTCCTTTGTAAAGTATTGCAATATAATATATATCTAATTTTAAGAAAAGATTATAGGTCAATACAAATAGTAGAAGTTATTTTCCTAGATATTTTATTCAAACAAGCAATGAAATCTAAGATGTGATCCAGCTTACTTGACACAGATGCCTACATTTAATCAGCTGAGCTTTGACTGTGCCCAGACACCCACAAAAGGAAGACTGTTATGATGAGAAGGCAGTTCACTTATTTTATCTGATTTTACTGCCTGTGATATCTCTAAGAATCTGCTGTTTTTTACAATTTCATCTTGCTTTGCACATCAATCTGCTGCAGTCTTGTGGCCACACAGGCTTTTTCACTGATGCAGTACCAGTTTGCAAAGTAAAAAAAAATAAATAGAGGCAAACTGGATTTATTGTAATTATTGGGTGGCAGTGACCTGTAAGTCCTTGGTTAAAAAGCTTGCACAGCACTGCTACAATTATAGTGTGCTCATAACCTTCTTATAAAGGGAGTCCCATGTTGGAGGCTTTTCCTCAGTGTGTATTTGTTTTTACTGTAGGTAGCAATGGCAAATGAGTGTTTTTGGAAGTGTAAGGAATACTTTATGCATAATTTTTAGCCTCTGCATTTCCTATTCAAGGGAAATGCCACAAACACTTCTCCCTCCTAGAGCTGCTGCACCTGTGAGCCTTGCCAGCTAACATTAGTCATGGTTAGCAGCACTCCAGTGGTTTGCAGAACACAATTACATTTGGAAAAATAAATCTGCATTTCTAATAATTGTTTATATGGGATTGAAATGGAACAGCAGAGAAAAGTGTTTGTAAATAGAACAGACTCTGGTGAAAAGAGCCGCATTACTCTTCATCTTTTTGCCCCAGGAAAAGGATGAAGCTGTGATAACTTATTTTCTTGCCTATAAGACTGTCCTGAGCTGAAATAGTTCAGAATTCCAAGGAGTGAACCACGTCCCATGAGGGAGGTGGCAGCAGTCAGATGGTGTCACAGGAGCTGGGGTTTCATGGTGTCACAGCCTCACCCATGGTGGGGTTTTGCCAGCTCCTGTCACTGACATCTGACCCTGTTTTTTCCAGGGTTGTTGGAGCCTAAATAGATGCAGAAAAAGTTGGAAATACAGGGGAGGGAAAAAAAAAAAGGAAAGGAGAAAAATTAGCCATGTTCAAATCATCTTGTATTCTGAAATATCTGAAACAGCAAACTTGCCTCTCCAGTGGTGTGCAGGGAGCAGGATCCAGCCCATGGAGCACCTTGGTTCACTTGTCATTTCTGACGGAAGGAGCAGTAAATCTGTCTGGGATCCCACTGCAGACAACCTGGATGCCCACTGCTAACTTCATGAGTGGACACAGATAAAATTCCTCACAATTCCCTGGTTTTAAGGGACACGGTTTACTTTTGTTAACTAATACTGACTTCTTCTAGGCCATGGACCAAAACTGAGATAATTCTACCATCACAAATTAATGGGTTCATTGAAATGATGGCTGGTACACCCTCAGTGATAAAATCCCAGTCAGGTGGAAGGTTTTTTTTTGTTTGGTCTTCTGTGTTTGTGTGTGTGTTGTTGTTAATAAAAAGGGTGCAGGAATTCACATTCTCTTTTGAAAAATACTAAATCCACTGAGATATCTCTACATCACATACAATACCAGTCAAGGGAGTGCATGTGGTTGAAATCCTTCCTCCAATGATTTCCAATTCCTGAAGTTAATTAAATACAGCTTGTAGAATGATTACTAATAACACAGTGAACACATTCCACCATCACATTTCATGAATATGCTGTTCATATTTTCTCCATTTTCATGATAAAGAATGATGAACAGCTCAAAAAATAGGTTTATTGCAATATCACTTGTCTTTATTAGTCATCCTAAACCATGTTAAATTCAGCAGGTTTTTCATGCAATGGAAACTGTCTTTTCTAAAACCACTTTGCTCCAGTATTTCTTTGCTTTACAGCAAGTGATTCTGAGATCTTTACCTGCAGATGTCTTTGCTTTATGGAGTTGTAGGATGTGCTCTGGGGCAAAACAAAAAGCAAACTGGAATTCAAGCTGAGGGGAAAGCTGTGTGTGCCTGGAGCTGCTGCTATAATGGGTGTCTCCTGAATTAGGAATGGCTGTGATTCCAGCTATCCTGCCAAAAGCTGATGGGATTTCTGGAGGAAGGAAAGGGAAAAGGGAAAAGGGGAAGGGGGAAGGCGGAAGGGGAAAAGGGGAAAGGGGAAGGGGGAAAGGCGGAAGGGAAGGGAAGAGAGGGGACGGGAAGGGAAGGGAAGGGAAGGGAAGGGAAGGGAAGGGAAGGGAA
>JBBMKD010000145.1:106492206-106527644 GCA_037834095.1 Argya squamiceps
AGAGGAGAGGAGAGGAGAGGAGAGGAGAGGAGAGGAGAGGAGAGGAGAGGAGGAATTAATTCACAGTAAAATTGAAAATCTCAATGGAAAACTCAGCAACGTACAAAATATTTGGCATCTGCCTACATATGCAGGACAGATGCTATATATTAGTAGAGGAATGCTTAAGTAATAATTAAGGTATCTCCCTAAAGAATGTTCAGTTTCTCCTGAAAAAATTTATTGTGAAGACACTAAAGGAGCTGCAGCTAATTGCAGAAATACCTGGAAATTTTTCTATTATGCTCCTGTGCTCCTTTGGATCACTAATAAACAATCTGGAAACAGGATGGCAGTGCTGACATTGGAATTCAGCTTTAAAATAATTGGGCATTCAGGTGATAATATTCTGATGAGAATAATTTGTCTGCCTTCAACCAGAAGCCCAAATCTTTGTTCTGAAGGTGTTCACTAGCACAGTAAACAGCAGAAAATATCGATGAAATAAATATTTGCTCCCAGGTTTCTATGAGGAATCCAAGAACTGTGGCAGTGTGTCAAGTGTGTTGATGTGGAGACCAAGACATGGACTATGGTATTTTCTTAGTCCAATTTATCAGTGAATTCCCTGAGAAGAAACCAGTTTTTGAACAGACCCATGCAAACAGTGAGCAGGTCCAGGCTGCAGGTATCCTAATCACTACAGCATTTTATTCTGGCAGAGTGATATTTAAAATTGTATTTAGTTTTCCTGTCATTAAGTCTGGTGATATGAAAATAGCAGGAGGTGAAGTATTTTGTTCTGATTCTATGCTCTGTTTCAATAATTCTGTGAAATTTATTTTCTCAGCAGTCAGAGGGTTTAATGTTCATCAGACTATGATTTTGTTTTGCTGTTTTCCAACAAACAATCTTTGCTGTAGCTAAAACTAAATTGATCAAGTCCAGAGGAGGCCACCAAGATGCTCAGAGGGTTGGAGTACCCCTCTTGGGAAGACAGGCTGAGGGAGCTGGGGTTGTGCAGGCTGGGGAAGAGAAGAGACCTTACTGTGCCTTTTCAGTACCTGAAGGGACCCCATAAAAAAGATGAGGACAAAGATTTCAACAGGGCCTGTGGGTACTGGTTTTAAACTAAAAGAGGGTTGATTTAGGTTAGAGAAGAAAAAAGTCTTTTTTTAGAGTGAAAGCGTTAAAACACTGGCACAGGTTGCCCAGAGAGGTTGTAGATGGCCCATCCCTGGAGACACCCAAGATGAGGCTGGACAGGGCTCTGAGCAACCTGATCTAGCTAAAGATATCCCTGGTCTCTGCAGGGGTGTTGGGTGTTGGACCATTAAAGGTCCCTTCCAATCCAAACTATTCTATGATTCTAAGATTCTATGTTTCTATGATTCTATGTTCTATGTTTCTATGATTCTATGTTCTGTCATTCCTATGTTTCTATGTTTCTATGATTCTGTGATTGATTCTATGTTTCTATAATTCTATTCTCTGGCTCCATGGCCAGTTGGAAGAGCTTTTCTCTGGGCTATTAAACTTCTCCATCTCCAAGGAAGATGGCCACGTACGAACCTGTTTTTGAGAGAAGTTTCTTGCTCCTACCAATTCCCAGCCATGCCCAGGGTTTGTTTGGGTCAGTGCTCACTGAGGGGAGGCAAACACAGGATGCTCAGGTCAGTCTGACCTGCAGAATGGTCCTCACTGGAGGTTTTCTGCAGGTGCCACCAGCTTCTTGGTGCATTTGGAATGGGGCAGGGCTGGGTTAAGATGAGCAAAGTTATAACTGAGCTCACCAGGCAAGAGAGATCTGCTGATTTGTGAAGGACAAGGGCAGCTAACTCCTGCTGAGCTTGCAGCCAGGCTGGGAACATGCTTCCTGGGAGCTGGAAGGATACAGTGAACTATGGAACAGTTCAGTAGTCATTATTTCTGCTGCTGGTGGAGTCTGATTTAGGGTAAAATTCCAAGTTAATTGGATCAGCCTCTTAAAGTCACTAATAAGGCAAGCACAGTGCCCAGCCTCTTGTTGGATTATACATTAGGCACGAGCGTAATGCAGCAAGTAAAATCCCATTTTTATCTTAAAACAGGCAGTGAGGACTTTCTTTTTTTAATCTTCAGGGAACTTTTTCAATGCCATCTCTGTAAACTTCCTTCAGAGCCAAAGAGTATTTTAAAAATCTAGCAATGGCAAAGAAACACTTTTCAAAGAGAAATTCCCTGCAATACAGTGCCATTGTTGTGCTACATTTTCTTTTGAAGTGCCAGCAAGAAACAATTAAGGAGCAGCACTTGTAATGTATAATTGATGGTTTGCAGGTATCTAAAACTTAGAGCAATTAGGCCCAGGGTGCAACATTACTTATTCATCACCATCTGGAACTTATAACTTTATAAGCCCTGCTATAGTTTATGTTTCTCTGGCAGAAATGGCAAGATCAGTGTTTAAGTGCTGCATTATGCTGCAGAAGGTAAATATTTAATAGTGTAATGCAGCTGACTGGGAGAAGAGGAACATGTTCTGTGGTCAGAACACAGCAGCGTGTGGATATTGCAAAACATAAGGAATAGAATTCCCTCTTGAGAGACAGGACAGAGAATATGTCCAAATAAATCCAGAGCATTTCTACTGCATCAATAGAAGGATGTTGATCATCATTGATCCTTGGGTCACAGCATGAATTATGTGGTAACACCTGGGATTCAACTTTAGATATGATTCAGATGGGTGAACAAGTATGACAATATCTTTTTTTGATGCTAGAGTAGAAGTAGACTAAAGATGGGTAGGAAATCTTGGAGAAAATATTTTCTTTAAAAAAAAAACAAACTAATTTTACCAAGTATCAAACTTGTCCTAGTTGCTGTTTTGACAAATTTCCTTTGAAAACAAAACAAAATCAAACAAAATCAAACTCCAGCCAAAAACACAAACTCAAAGAAAAACAAAAGCAAACCACAATCCAGAATATTTAATTTTATGAGTCTCAAAGTTTTCTAAAGGGTTTAGTCCCTCCTTGGACAGTGAATTAATTTTTCTTCTTTGTATTACCCCCCTTAAAACCAAAGAGCAAAATCGGGGTGAAACATTCTGCCTGGATCTATTCCAACATTCTCAAGATCTTCAGTTCAAAGTAATGTTCAAGAGATTAGCTTGATTTGTTACTACAGAAATTCTTACAGCATACAAATTATTATGGTTCTGGGGGATCAGATTCTACTCTGCTCTGGTCTGGCAACCCACCCTGGCTCAGCTGAGCTGACTGATTGATCTGCTCCACCTCCAGCCAGCAAAGAGAAAGGGATTCTGCAGTTAACTACCATCTTTTAAAGAGGTAAGATTGGTAAGATTAATTGATTTTTCTGCACTGTCACCTGTCTCATAAATCTTGATGAGTACAGTCAAACAGCTTAAAGCATTTGGTAGATGATAATGTCTCACCTTAATGGCTGCTCTACATTCATTTAGTGCCCAGTGGTGTAAAGCATCTGTAGGGGTAAGGTAAAGGTCCAGTTTTAATTGTTACCATCAAAGAAGGGCACATGTGGGACACAGTTGCAAAGAATTGTATTGTGCAGTAGATGATATTGACTCACAGTGTGATTCAGGGGGTGCTGTGTTGTTCTGACCCTCACAGGCCAAGTATGCCATTGACCATCCTGGATTAGTACTATCAACAACATCAAACTGAATGAAAGTAGTGTTCCCTTTCCTATCTTCATTTATTATTGCTGATTTACTTTGTTGCCATCTTTCATGTACCCTTATTCATCCATTTCATTGATTTACTTGATTTGTTTCAAATGCCCTCATATAAATCTATAGTTGTGCAAACAAACTGGACTTTCTTCTGCAATTGAGTTAATATACCAACACTTTCACTAATTCAAATAGTTCTGGCTCTTGTGTCAGTCTACTCAAGAATAGAATAATGGAGTCATAGAATGGTTTGTACTGGAAGGAACCTTAAAGATAATCTTGTTCCAAACCTGCTGCCAGGGACAGGGATGCCATTTACCAGACAAGGTTGCTCAGGCCCAATCCAACCTGGCCATGAGCACTTCAAGGGATGGGCCAGCCACGACCTCTCTGGGCAGCCTGTGCCAGTGTTTCACCATCCTCTCAGTGAAGAATTTCTTCCTAACATCCAGTCAAAACCTGCCCATTTTCAGTTTTCAATCATTGTCTCCTGAACAGAATATGCTTTTGCCAGTGTGAGTTCCAAAGTGTTGTCTGTTTTGCAAATAGCTCCAGTTCCTGGAATCCAGTGATGACAAAAATGCTCTAGTTTTCATGGTTACAGAGAAAAACCATAAGATATGACCTATAAATTCTCAAAACCTGAGAGTGACTAAAAGCAGCACTTTTACTTGGATTGTTATTGCCATAATCTCCTAATTTATTGCAGAGCTCAGTGCATGATGTGTAACTGTTTGAGGATAATAATAATTAGCCTCTTCCCTGTTCAACATTTTTTCTAACAATATTACAACACTAGCTGAGGCCCTGAGCAAAGAGAAACTGCTTTCTCGTGTTCTGCTGCATAAGAGATTAAAAGTATGCATTATTAGTATAACAGCACAAATTGTTATTCTCTCCTAGGTGCCTTAAGCATCATTTATTAACACCACTAAAACATTTAACAGCATTTTTAAAAATTTTCAGGACAGGAAAATCAGTTTTATTTCAAGTGCAATTTTCACCTGGTAGATGGTCCTGTTCTGGGCAGGACTGATCTATATTGGTGCCTTATGCTTTCAAACAACTTATGTACAATGGCTGAGCACTGAGACATACATCACATGAAGCTGGAGAGCAGTGGTGTTTATCACAGCAGGCTCAGGGGTTGATTAAGGTCTCTCCCGCCCTGAGACTCAGGTAGCAGCTGCAAAGGTCTCCATTATAATACTTTTTTTTTAGCTCTGTGTGTACAGTATTTGTGCAGGAGAATTCACTGTCATGAATCAGATGAGGTGCTGCACTGGTGCTCAGACTGAGTCTTCTGAGAGAGTAAAACAGTCTGACATTAACTGACATTAGCACCATCCCAGGAAAAAAAGCCAAAATCTTTGTGGAGGAGGAAAAACACAACCCACCACTCCAAACACAGTGCCTCCCTCTCTATTTCTGAGGAGCCAGAGACATTCCATTGTGGTCCTTTCCAACTTTACCCGTTCTTTGCTTCTGTTATTTACCTTAGAAGTAACCATCCCTTGGGGAAGTGAAAATGGACCTTTTCTTCCATCAGTCCAGTCTGGGAAAAGCAGGGTTGTAAAGTGCAGCAGAACCCTGTCTGTGTCATCCAGTGCTATGTCCCAGCTGTGCTGTGTAGGATACTGCAGGTGTGCCTCAATCCAGTGGGATCATTGCACTTCAGGGAAAGTCCAACACTTCCAGACCTTCAGAAATCAAGGGATGAGCATGTACAGCCAGATCATCACAGGGGATTCATCCTTCTCCTGCTTTCACTCAGGGTTCCTATAGCATCAGGTGCATCTGAGGGGTAGATGCATATTTCTGATGATTTTCACCTCGTGTGGAAATCTGCAGAGAAAATCTCCCAGAGAACTATACAGCACATTGATTACCAGCCTAGACACAACAAAAGTGAGTAAGCAGCTCTGTGTTCCTGTTTTCCCATGTGGCCTTATGCCAGTTGGGATGGAACAGAGATTTGACACTGGGAACTGCAGCATGGGAAGCTGACCATAAACAAAAGAAACTGAGAGGCAGTTGCAGCTGCCAGGGAGGGCTGCAACTGAATTTCATTTACATTCTGTTTCAAGAAAGGTCAAAATTATGGTAACCAAAAACTTTTTGTTGTTTAGTTTAGTTGTTTAGTTGTTTAGTCAGAGAGTTGGAAGGCTGGAGACTCTCCTATCTTGGAATACCCCCTGCCATAGATGGTGGGAAAAAAAAAAAAGGAATCTAAACATCTTCCAAGCATATGTTATTTATGAAGAATTTGAATGTAAACATTCAAATTTAAGTGGTTTTGTCCATGATGAGTATTTTTTTTAATGTCACAAACAGATGTAGGAATAAGTTCCAGCCTATTCAAGAGCTAAACTTCAGCAGGATGAAACCTGGCAAAAAGGTGTGTGCTTATACCCAGACCTGCACCTCTTCCAAAAGGCAGCAACAGCCTCAGTGGAACACAATAAATGCAGCAAAAACAGGGAACTGATTGAGAACAGCAAGCAGAAGTACTCCAAAGCAACTTAGCAGGGACTTTCGATCTTTTTTGTTAGCAAACAATGACATTTACTGTCAAGAGCTGCAGAGGTCATCAGCTATCCATCTCCTCCATTGGGTGTCCCTGGGCTATTTTTGGTTGGATTCCCTTTCATCAGGAACTACAGACCTGTGCTGTACTCTAAAGTTTAGCTATTGCATCACTTTCCCTTGTGCAGCCTTCGTTACACAACTATTTTTCCAGCCTAGATGTATTTGTGAAGGTCACAGAGGACTGGCTGTGATAAGAGCCCAGAAGCCTTCACTTTGCTTCTGAATTGTTCTTGTAAATTCAGTGCTGATTGAAGATTGATACAACCCTGGAGATCAAAGTCTCCTATTCCCCATGACAGCTCAAGCTTCTCCTCAGGGCACTTTTGGCTTGACCCAGAGGTAGTACAGGTTCCAACTCCATTAAGTCCTTCACCCTTTTCAGATGAATCTCACTACTGTAAGTTTTGGTAATGGTTTTGTGCTGTGAACGTCTGTTCTCCTGAAATTAAACTGTCATCTAACTCCTTCTGGTCACTTGGCTGAACTCAAATCACAGCTGAGAGTGCTCTGGAAGCCAGTTCCATTATTTTTCATAATCATTCAGTTGCTGAACTAGCCTTTGAATCTTCAGGCACAGTCACTGTCAAATTTAACACCTATGAGAACAGTGGCAATACCTTTCAGTTCATTTCTGTGCAAGTAATATCACTTGTTTAAAATTACTCAGACTATGAGATACTTCAAAATCTATATACCAGAATTTAGATGAATAACACATTTGAAGTAGAAAGACCAGGCCACCTCAGATAAATTGCTTTTTCACAAGTACAGATCAAGCACAGTAATAGAGCAACAAAATGGCCATAGAAAGTCTTGTTGGGTCAGTTTACCACAGAAACATCAAACAGAAACAGAAACATCACAGAAACAGGACTTCTAATTATGGAAGATTTTGGGGGCTTTTTTTTTTTGTTATTAAAATGTATTTCTTTTATATATATGCAGATAGACACACAAGCACACAATTTAATAAGAACATACCCATCTGTTACAGACTTCGGCACACAATGAAATTGCTGTGAATTTAAACCCTTCTTCTACATTGGCATAGGTGACCAAAAGTTATTTGTGTAACTTTCTTGTGTTTTCATCCTGAAAGAATGATGCTACTCTTATTATTAGTCCCAGATCTCTAATTTTTTTAAATATATATTTATTCATAGACAGATTTGTTGTTTTTACAATTTGAAGCAAATTTCTTCCAGTCTTTGCCTCATGCTCCAGAACCCGTAAAGCACTTTTGCGTCTCTGGCTTCAGTTGGTTTTGGACATTGGAAAAGGTAACATTTCCTTGGTTTTGCTGGAATTCAGGGACTGTAGGGCTACTTGACACATGTGAAAGAAGTGTTAATGAAAATAGCTTCCCACGTTTTTCCATGTAGGCATGTGACCATCATCCTAACGTGGCTGTGAGGAGCACAAACACAGTTTGTAGGGTTTGCAATGTGCACACATTTTAATGGGTTTGTCATCTTCACAGAATCACAGAATCATGGAACCACGGGTTGGAAGGGATCTTGAAGATAATTTTCTTCCAACTCCCTGCCATGGGCAGAGACACCTTTCACTAGGTCAAATCATTCAAAGATCTATCCAACCTGGCCTTGAACACTGCCAGGGATGGGGCACCCATGGCTTTTCTGGGCAACCTGTGCCAGGGCCTCATCACCTGCTCAAGTAATTGATTTTTTTTCCTAATATCTAATCTAAGCCTGCTCTCCTTTAGTCTGAAGCTACTCTCTTGTCCTGTCACTCAGGGCTCCTGTAAAAAGTCCCTCTCCATCTTTCCTGTTGGCTCTCTTCAGGCACTGGAAAGCCACAATTAAGTCATCTGAAGCTTCTCTTTCCCAGGCTGAACAATCCCAACTCTCCCAGCCTTTCCTTGTGGGAGAGGTTCTCCATCCCTCTGATTTTATATTGGTGGCCTCCTCTGGCCTAACCCCAAGAGATCCACATCCTCCCTGTGCTGGGGACCCCAGAGCTGGATGCAGGATTTGAGGTGGGGCCTCACAAGTCTTGGATGACACACGAACAGCATGAATAACAAAAAGAGGCTGAAGGTTAAATCTGAGGACAGAAATGGGAGCTCACCAGGACCTTGTTGCTGATACAACAAAGGAATGGGGCCAGCTGAGTTACACAAATGTTCCCTCAGGGACCTCCCTCTCTTTTTGATTTACAAGTGATAGTGATACAATTATTTGATAAACATCTGATGGAATAAGAATATTATTACTTTACTTATTTTTGTACCCAACCCAGTGGCAATTTTCTGTCCCTCAAAGAAAGTTGTTGAATGTTCCTATGACCAAAATGGACACTCTGTCCTCACATTTGTAAAACTTGCATTTTAAAAAGAAAATGTTCCTGTCAGCCAGTTCTGATTCTGGAGATCACAATTATGGAAATTTACAACAAAGAAAAAAGATGTATTTTATATTTGTACAGTCATAGCAAAAGTGCATTTTTTTCTTATTTCCTAAGTTGTCATGAGCCTGCTTATGCAGCTGTGAAGAAAGAGACTATGCTTGTCACTTTTGCTCTTAAATCTTGGAACAGAAATAAGTAAGAAATCACTGGGCTGAGGCTGGGATAGTTCAGGAGACACAGCACCTTATAATTCTCCCAAGAGAGGACCAAACCAGAGACAGAGCAGGCAGAAATAAAACCCTGCACACGTTAATGCTCTTGTTCCCAATTTGTCTTTTCCATCACTAACAGAGCATTTATCTTTATTTTCTGTGGATTTAGATTCATGTCTGCAACACAAGTTTATAATGAAGGCTGTGAGGAGATCCCAACAGAACAAACTTCTGAAAGAACATCCTTAATTTTAACAATGTGCTTGTGTCTGCCCCTGTTCAGCAGCCTCAGGTGCCTCTCTGTGTTCAGCTGTCTTGAGGCCTTATTAACATATGTACAGACTGATATGAAGGCTTTTTAACGAAGGTGCATGCACTTGGATTTCTACATTCCTATCCAGTCTACTGACTGAGATTTTGTGTGAAGAGGAGTAAAAGACTTCCTAGTCATTCCTTACCTGAACTAACGTTGCTCCAGATTTCCCTAGAATATGTGGTTTCATGACTATTGTAAGCTCAGAGTTTTTCCTGACATCTGCTTTTAAATTTCTTTCCTGGAAATACAGTATAATTTCCTTCTTTAAAAAAGAAGAAAATTGAAGTGTCCTGACATCCTGAAATTTGCCTACTGATTATAGAGACATGGTTTCTGTTAAGGAAAAATATTAAGATATTTGCATTATGTTAAGTTGAAACATAAAAATATGTTGGAATTGTCCTGTAACAGCACTTAGTTTCCTGCCCACACAGCATTTTCCTCTTTTCTCTAGATATGAAGATTCTACAGGGAGAAGTTCTACACAAGGACTAGAAACTGTCATTGTGTTTTTCAGTCTATTTGCAGTGTCAGCTGGGAGTCCTGAAAGATAAATTTTACTTTTTTATGGTTAACTGATGCCCAAGCTGTCTGGTACAGCACAGTGGAATCTGTCTGTTAGAGGTGTATTTGCGTCCTTGTGTACATCTAGCTATGAACATTAGCAGTCTGACACCTCCTTTGTTGTAAACCTAATGCTATTTCACACTTAGTAGGATCTGAAAATTGAAATGAGAACAGTTAAGTAAATAGTTTACTGTTGGGCTCTGCTCAGTGGCAGGTGGACATCCAGGCACTCAGTGGCAGGTAGAGAGGCAGACCTGCTGCTGACAGCTCTCCAGATCCTGCCATCAAAGGTCCCTCCTTCTCCTGGCAGCTTTCTCAGGTAATGAAATCGTTTCTTTGCCCACAATTTTCCACCACAACCAATTCCCCTCTCTCTGGAAGGCATATGTGGCTCCTGTATCCAGCCATAGGTGGGCAGAGATGCCTCACCATATGGTATCAGCTCTGTATCCGAACCATACTGAACATTCCTGAACAATTAGAGGCATGGCAATTCCAAAGGCAAGCCTGGAGAAGCACAATGTTCTTTTCTGACTGCTTTCTCAACTACCTTTATTGAATATGGGCTGTTGTAACAGATGCAGGCATTCTGATTGGCATTTAATTTATCCTCTGAATTAAAATAGGATGATAGAGTTTAGCTCCAGTTAAAAAATTGCCAGCACTCTGTCACCAAGCCTTACTTCTATCAAAGTCACATTAGGATTCAGCTGTTTACAATTAGCTGAGCCTCCCATGCACACTACCTCAATAAATAGTTTAATAGCAATGAAAAGACCATGTGGCAAGAAGGACCTGCCCTTCTTGGGGAAGAATAATTAATTATGTAGAGAAATTAGCCTGCAAACAGTTTACTTGAAGATTATATTTCTCCTGATTTTAAGTAATGAGCTGTAAAATCTAATCAATGTGCCTCCAAGGGAGAAGTACCCTTGGGCTAGAGCTGACACCACTTGATCCATCTACCTGGGAGATTTCTGGCTGATATGGCATTGGCTTTGCTTAATTAGAGATATTACAGCTATACAGAGTCTACTGAGCACAGAGGACATACAGAAATAAAGACCTTGCAATAAAGACATGTCAATCATGAAGAGGAGAAGGAAGCAGATATGGAATAAATTGTTTATATTGTTATTTCACAATCTGTTCCTGGCTTATAGTTTTCTTCATTAAAAAAACAAACCAAAAAAACCAACACATAAAAAATATCCAACCCAACAGCAGAAGCTCATGAAAACAACAGAAAGACACATCCCAGAGTTAACAGAGAGTTTGTAGAATTTAGGGGGGAAATATAATGTTCAGTTAACTGGTATGAGGCTACTACAGAGGGCTGTTTGCTGAAATGCTGAAAAATATTCAATATCTGAAGTTATTGGAACTTTTTTTTTGTCAGAGGTTGTGATTATATGTACTATGAAGAAGATAAAGCTAATTTTCACCTGAGATTCTTAGTCTAAAGAGATATCAAAAAAGCACCAAAGATAAGGAGTTTTATGCAAACCATGATATAACATGCTGGGGTTAGGACAGGTGAAGTCCAAGGAATCCATGTGATGACAATGAGGCAAGAAGGATGTAAGATATTTTCATATTTAATCAATAGGAAACTGCCTATCACATTGGATGATGGTGATATATTGATTAAATAAATTGTCCTCTGATTTCCTCAGGGGAGTCTCACAAGACAGTGCATGGTCCATATTAAACTCTCAAACACTCAGTCCCAAAATAGGAATGAGGCAATGACTGATGTATGAGTTGGGGATCAAAATTTGGCCTAGTACTAAAATGGAAAATGTCTAAATTGAAGTACATGACATTTTCTCTGCATTTCACACCTGTGTTTCAAATTGCTGTCCAAAGAAACCTTGTTTATTGGTCAGGAAATTGTCTTGTCAGGAGCAAATCCAGTGGTGGCTGAGAAGACAGAAAAAGAAATGCCAAAGGAATATCTATCCTTTGGTGCTGCAAGCTGTAAAGGAGTTAATGGAGGGAAATGAAATGAGGAAGTCCAAGGGAAAAATCACAAGCTATTGCTCTCTCCATGCATATTAAATATGCACAATGAAGACAGATTGCTCATAGCAGAGTTCTGGTACTAGAATATTTCCCTATAATATGTCCAAATGAAAACATGTAACTCAAAGCTGCAGTTTCATAATAAAATTTATCTTTGCTTATTCTTCCTCCTCCCCCAAGAGCACTTTATTTTTCATACTGCCAATCTGAAAGATATACAAGAGATCAGGTTGCCAGAAAAACTCTTCTTTCTTTGCAGGCATCCTTAATAAACTGGAAATAATGACATTTGTGGCAGCACAAATGCACCAAGGGTAGAGCACATATTAATTAAGGGAGGTTCACAGAGCAGAAGTTTTTGCTGAAGCTGGCCATTTTGGTATGCTTTCATCCCTTATAACTGCTTGTTTTCCCAGGAGACATCTTATCAGGCAAACATTGTTCTGGCATCCCAGAACATGACAGACTGTCATTAGATAAAGGAGAAGGTTAATAAAGTAGAAATCCAGGTTACAACAATGTTTTAGCCAGAGGCATCCCATGGGTTGTGGGGAAGCAAATAGCAGACTAGTCAAATGCAGCAAATTACAGTCAGCAGAAGAGTGTAAGTATCCAGCTCCTATTCTATAATTTGCACATGCCAGCAGAATCTCAAATAATTCTTTTTTTTTGAAATATTTGGACTGAGTTTCCTGTGGTCTGCATATTCCCCTTTCAATATCCTGATAGTCTGGGAGCACAGTGCATTAGGAATGGCTTCCTCAGAAGTTATTATGAAAGGATAGAATAAGGAGGGAGGGCCTTTTTCCCATTCCTTTCATTTCTTTTCTTAAAGAATTTCTGAAAATGACTGGTAGGGCCTGTGGATGTCAAGAGGAATCAGACTACAGACTGGGGCAGAGCAAAATTGTTTCTCTGGCTCATTTCTGATTGAAGAGTTTTCTATTTTTTTAGTTTGAAAAGTGATGCTGGCAACTGCAAAAGACCCTGCAAGGGAAATACGTTTTTCTGCTAAACAGTGTTGAGAGATACAGAGGTTACCATTGACGCCAGGCTTTTGTGTGAGATGGAAATCAAACATTCCAATGAATCAATATGATGAGGAAAGGATGCTACTTAATTAATGAGTTGGAAGGTATGATTCCCTTCTTTTTTTTTTTAGGAGATAGTGGAAAAAGATTAGGATGGGGACAGAGAAATAATTCCAACTGTAATCTGCATGACCTGAGCAATACACTGTGTTTTCTGGTGTTTATAGCAACATCAAGATTCAAATTGTTCTTGAAGGTCTAGTTTTGAGGAAGAAAGAGAAGAATTAATGTCACGAACATTTACAGCTGAAGTTCCCTGAGGGAAAATCATGGGAAGTTTATTGCAGAGGTGGGGGAAGATACTGGAGTGGATCATAAATGTGTTTACTGTCAATGCTGATTTACACTAACTCAAAACTTGGCCTTACATCTCCATCCTGGCAGATTTAACTCTTCTGAATGAGATTTTGTGTTTCTCTACCTTGTCTGTTGCATTTGTGGATGTGATTTCACAAGAGGTAATACAGCTTAGCTTTGTCCCCTTCAAACTCCCTGACTAAATCTGCTTTGAGTTTTGTAAAGGCAGAGTTAGCTTCACCTGAACTTTGCCTGAAGATTCTGTTTTCCTTCTGAGGTGCACAGATCAGGAGAAAAAGTGAGAAGCAGCCAAAGTAGATGCTGGAAATAACTACCCTACATACAAGGCATACTTTTATTTCTTAAAATAAGAAGTACAGGTGTGATTCTGGGGCGTGATTGGTAAGGGAAGACAGGAGGCGAATGGTTACAAGGAGGGGAGAGACTGAAATGACAAGGAGATAACAAGGTTTTAAAAAATTGCTGTTGTGTCTGTCGGAACATTTTCTGGTCTCCCCAGCATGGCAAAGAAAAATAAATCAAAACTCTTCTGCTGTCACCTAATTTTGATATAACTATTCCATACAGAAAAACATGCAACACTTCTCTCTCAGGAGACTGACCCTAAAGACTTTCTGCCAGAATTATTAGACTGTATGCATATTTTAACTCATCCTTTCTCAACTTTTACACCTGTATTCAGGGTCATCATATCTTAGTTAAAATTGGAGAACTTGGTGTCTAAACTGTTCAAATGCATGGACTTTTCCCTCTTACCTTTTATTATTATTAATTATTTTTACCAACCCGAACCATTCTATGATTCCAAAGGACAGAAAACCAGACACTCCTCCCAAGTCTACCTTTTATAAAAGTGTCAAGTTTGTCTGCAAATTAAAGTTTTCATGGCAATCTCCTCAGCAGACTGTTCAGGGAAGCATTAGCCTTCTGGGTATACTTACACCTCCTGATTAAATCCCTTTATCTCAAAAAAGGAATCAAGTAAAGCTTAAGTGTTTCTCTTAATCAGCACTTCAGCACATTCTGGAAGGTCTTTGTAAAGACTGTTGTCTTGTCATAGTTTGCCTTATTCTCCCTATTATTTCCTGGCATTGGTTCTTTTCAGAAGAACGAAAAATCCTCTGTATTTTGCTACTGTAAAAGCATTTTGATCAGATATGCTGGTAGGAACTGGGTATAAACAATGAGATATATAGAATCTTGCACAAAGGCAGTGAGGATCCATCTATATGGGCTTTTCTGCTCTCAGTGGAATTGCTAATGACATTTCCTTGCTGCTGCTGCATTATCAGCACTCGGCAAGAAGAGAAGAATTTCCATCATGCAGATTTGCTGCAGAGAGCAGATTTGCTGTGGGATGAGGAGGCTGCCCAGTCATTTCTGCTTTATTTTTCTTTTATCATTGATTGTGTATTAGACATGGAATAGCTCCTGGACAAGGCAAGCATTTCCTTGTAATAAAAGCCCAGTGCTTTCAGTAGAGACTTAAAAACCTCTTGTGATGTGTGTACAGAGAAACAGGTCACTGGTGGGGAATCTGCTCCACAGTCACTGTCCTTTCAGAAATACTTAAATTCAGCAACCCAGTATAGAGGTGAGGTAACTTAGTCTGCATGCAAAATTGTACTTTGAATTCCTAGTTTGAAGTAAAAGAAGTCACAGAGATAGCTATGGTAGCTACCACAGTGGAGGTTCATGCCATAGCTAGTAAATTTATCTGTCTGCATTTCAGGTGTGATGCTTAGATTAAAGAAGCTCTTTCTTAAACAAAAGCAATAAACAAACTTTGAATCATATGCATCACAAAATTAAAAAACCTACCCATAAAATAGCTACTGAATGCTGCAGATGTGTGAGCTTCTCCCTGGGAGAAACACAAGCTTTTCTATCAGCTAATTTCAAAGGAGTCAAGCAGTGATTGGATCACCATCTCTTATTCCTACAAATACAGAATATTTTTCATGGCTATAGATAAATCATTACAATGGGAAAATGTTTAAGGGGATGCAACACCTACATCTGAAGTTAGACAAGTAGAAATAACAGAATTTGCTCCCATTAAGGAGAAAAGCCCAGAGCATTCTTTACAAGTGAAAATCTTTCACAAACCAAAAGCTTTGAAGGACTGAAATACAAGCATTAGTCTGCAACACACCACAGAACTACAGAATGGTTGGGGTTGGAAGGGACTTAAAGATCATTTATTTCCAAACCCCTTGACTGGGGCAAGGACATCTTCCACTATACCAGGCTGTGAAATATATTACTTCATGCAGAAAAGATAATCAGATCCTAAGATCCTGTGTCCAGTGCTAAATGAGAAGTCACAGATCACAATTGTGATTATTATTTTTGTCTTTCCCTGTCTTTGACATATGTTTTAGTGAATTTACTTCAAGAACATGGTTTAGAAATGTCTATATTCCTAGCAACTGTTTCTGCATAACTCCTCAAATACTGAATGAACTTCACTTGGAGTTCAAGCACCTTGACTTAAGGACATGGTTTTCTAAGCAGATGTATTTGTCCAGTATGAAACAGATGCCCTTCAAAGACACTTTATTTTAAAAGGAATGCAATAATTTAAAAATAAAATGCCAGTCTTAAGACTTTAGCCATTTTCCATCTGTCTCTTGCACCAGTATCTCCCGTTTAATTGCTCACAAATGCTTTTCAACTCCAGTGTAAGAAAAAGCTTTTAATCTTCTGAGGTTATTGGGGTGTATTTACAGTTGTATACATGATAATTTGACAAACAAAAGACTTCTCAAGTTCTGAAATGTCTTCTAACATTACTTTGGAAAATCAAATCTAAAAAATTATTTCACCTAGAAAGATCCAGAAAAAAAATGTCTCCTGACTGCAGTGCTTGCACAATCAGCTTCTGTATAGTCTGGAAAGATGGACTTTAAGGGTTATTTTCTCCAAGTTTGGTGTTGCTACAAAATACAGTGCTATGTCGATATATTCAAACTAGCTCCAAGGAAATTGTGAAGCAGCAAGGCCACCTCAGCTAAGAAGGATGTTTTAGCACAGCAGAGAACTGAGCAAACATGTGTTGTTTTATTCCTCTGGTACCCAGTCTAGTCCACTGACAGATTTTAAGACTGCTCAAGAATCACATCATTTGAATAATATATTACATAGGAAGTGTTGTACAACCTGTTCCAACTTAGATCAGCCATTTCTGTCCCACAGTTATAGCTGTCAGAGGCTCAATAACTACAAGTACAGCTTATTGTAAAATCTGGGCTTTGTACAGAGAGGCAACAAAACCTTGATGGAGACCATCAGTCATTGTATTCCCTTCTGGGGCAAAATGTACTATATTTCATGCTTCTAAAGAAGAAAACATGGCAATGCAAATTAGTAAACAGTTGAATGAATGAGAATTTTATCAAAAATTCTTTTTGTTCATGCTCTTTGCCAGACAGTATTACATTGGAAAATGTCATTTGAATTCAACTTTATTTTTTTGATGATTTGCAATTTAAGAGGGGGGGAAAAGCTCATGAATTTATGAGTATTTGTTCACAAAGTTCCCATAAAAATGAGAAATCTTTTAAAACAATGTTATTAGAATGAAATAAAAGAATACTTCAGATTAGATGCTACTCATTTCCAAGATTCTCTTTTATCTGTAAGTGCAGCCTGCAGGCTTAAAATCCTTGCAGAAAAGAATTTGTAATGGAATAGCTTTCTGTGTGAATCTTATCACAGGCTATGCTATTCCATGTACCTAAACTGGTTTGGCAAGAAGCCTTTTGAAAATCCTCAGCATTGGCATGACACTGATAAAAATGAACGACTTACAAAATCATATTAACATTCATAAAGAGGAAATGAAAAAAGTTCTTGATTAAAAACCTGGTTTTAATTAACTAGGGTCTAAATATTAGCTTAAAACATGCTGATATATTTGTGAACTTTATCAGAGTACTAATGTAGATAAAACTGACATTTAGGGTGGGAATCAACTTCAGAGAAACAGGGCTTGATTCAGTTCCCTAAATAGAAGCATCTCATGTCATGTGAGACTTCCTGGAATGGCAGAGTGTCTCCATATGGATGTTCTGCATAGGAGAGGACACACCAGGTGGCTCTGTGTTGAGGCAAATGATCTGCTTTCCTAAATGCAGTGGCCAGATTCAGCTGATAGAACATGGGTATGGTGTTATTGCCTGAATGGAGGTGCTGACTGGTGGAGGCCAACACCTGAGGCAAGGTAAGAACTTCTGCTGTGGTCAGTGAGATCAGGTTCAGCTCAGTTGTCCACATGAAATCATTGACCAGTGTTCAACAGGACCAAGGGGTAGCATTGTGCCCTGTGGCCAAGAAGGCCAGTGGCATCCTGGCCTGTATCAAGAATAGCGTGGCCACAGGAGCAGGGAGGTCACTCTTCCCCTGTACTGGGCACTGGTGAGGCCACACTGTGAGTGCTGTGTCCAGCTCTGGGCCCTCAGTTTAGGAAGGACATTGAGTGCTGTGTCCAGCTCTGGGCCCTCAGTTTAGGAAGGACATTGAGTGCTGTGTCCAGTTCTGGGTTCCTCAGTTTAGGAAGGACACTGAGTGCTGTGTCCAGCTCTGGCCCCTCAGTTTAGGAAGGACATTGAGATGCTTGAGTGCATCCAGAGGAGGCCACAAGGCTGGTGAGGGGCTGGGAACACAAACCCTGTGAGGAACAACTGAGGGAGCTGGGGTTGTTCAGCCTGGACAAAAGGAGACTCAGAGGTGACCTTATCACTCTCTACAACTCCCTGAAAGGTGGCTACAGTCAGGGAAGGATTAGCCTCTTTCTTCAGCCACCAACTGACAGAATGAGAGGACACAGTCTCAAGCTGTGACAAGAGAAATATAGGTTGGATATCAGGACAAACGTTTTATGGAAAGAGTGATAAAGTACTCCAAATGGTCTGCCTGGGGAGGTGGTGGATTCACTATCTCTGGATGTGTTTAAGAAAAGACTAGATGTGGCACCCAGTGCCATGGTTTAGTTGAGGTGTTGGGGTCAGACTTGATGATCTCAAAGGTCTCTTCCAACCGAGTGATTGTGATTCTGATTCAGTGGCCAACACAGAACTTACAGGTCTATGTCCTTCTGAGGGGGCAGCTGGAGAGCTGCTGTAGTGACCATAATGCCTAAGGTCACACTAAACCTCTAATTAATGCAGGGCCTCGATAGCCATTGAGCTTTCTTGGAATAAAATGCCTTAAATGTGGGTAAAATTCACCTACATGAACATAGACATCTCATGCCCCTCTGAGGCCTTGAAGTGTCCAACTCACCTTTGCCGACTGCTTCATTAGGGCACAAGTTTTCTAGAAGGCCTGCTCACATCTGCTTTTTGGAAAAAACTCTAACTTTTCTTACATATAGCTAAAAACATCTCCCAACTTTTCCTAAAGTCTTGTGGCAAAATGTCAGCTCTGGTGGGACAAAAATATGCCCCCCACGGACAAGGATGCCACTTCCAGAACTGACAGGTTTGTTTCCTGGGTAAGATTAACATTCAGGCTTGTTTCCCTGGTAAGATTAACATTATAGCTCAAAGCAGAGCAGGTAAATGGGCCAGGAGCTGCTCTATGAGGCCTATCCTTAGGATATCTTTAAATGTGCATTTCTTTAGTTCAACAAGACTGAGGCTGACCTGGGCTATTCTGGCATACATTGTTACTTACAGCTGATGTTACCAAAACAAAACAATTCCATTTAAATGTTGTCATCCTTCAGCGTGTCACATTAAAGCTCTCATTCAGCATTCTCAGCACTGGCAATTTTGGATGTGAGTTGTAGTTTCTCACTGCAGGCCCTTTCAGAACACAGGTCTGTATTTTGCTGAGTTGTATAAACACAGACTATTTCCTTAGAAGACCTGAGCAGACAGTTCTTTCCTTTCCTGTTCCATTAAGAAGTTACAAGCATAAACCAAAGATTCAATGAAATTAAATTAAGAATTTATTCAAATGCTCTATTGAACTGCAGCACATTTTAATTTCTTGGCCTCTATTGAGGATCTCTCATGATGCACTGGCTTTTTGATCCGTAACAAGGGCTCCAATATAAAAGACATTATATACAAGAATGCACACACAATAATGCCTAGGAAAGATTAGCAGAATAAACTAAAAAAAATATGATTCCTTAGTATATTCCCAGGTTTGAATATTTCCCAAGAATTGTACAGTTTCTGTGCATTTAGTAACTTTGGTGTAATATTGTTTTGACCAGTTTTCATTTGAGCATGTGCAAAACTTGTGGTATTCACAACATCCATTGTGATGGTCAAGCTCTCCATAGCTAAATGTGTTTGCTGAGAAAAATCACTTTTACCCTTGATTTGAACTTGTCTCCCAACAGTTTTAATAGGTGACCCTTAGCTCTTCCTATACTGGAGGAGGTAGGAAGCAATAATCTTGTATTGACTTTATCCTTGTCATGCATTAATTTTTATTTCCTTCAGGAGTAACCTTTTCCAGGCTGAAAAGTCAAAGCTGTCTTAGTCCTACATGTCTTAGTTGCTTTTAGAAAGAAAGCCAGTCCACACCAGGAATCATCCATATCCATTTCAGCCTTCTCTGTATTTTCCTGGCCTTATTACAAAGTGTCTCTCTGACAGTCAGCTAAAGACGAATTATAAATATCTTACCTTCTCTTCCTGATTATTTTTCAGTGCTTCACCAAAATAAAAGCAATTAAAAATTCAAATCCATCTTGGAAACACGTTTTCAAGGTGATGAAAAAATGGTTAAGGATACTGTTCCTTGCTAGATTTCTTCCAGACCACAGTATTAACTAGGACTTAGTAGGATATTGAATAACTGTCACACCAAGAGAGCAGGAACTGCATCCTAGGGAAAGACAAAGACTGGACAGTATGTAGGGTCACAAGAGAGGAGTGATAGAATCTGACCTCCCATTAGAGTTATACGGAAAAACCAGTCAGAGAATCTTTTGAATGTGTTGACAAAGTAAGGGCAAATGTCATTTTCATTAGGGTCATGGCACTGGTGAGACTAGTAATGGAACATAATATAAAGTGCTAACATGAGTTTTAAACAAGCACTGAAATCCTCTGCAAGATGATGCAGACCACTTTTTTTTTGTTTTCAAGGCTGAAAAATTATATTTTTTTGTAATTTTTTTTTCTCTGATGAACATAAAATACCATGGTTACGTCTAATTTATCTGCTGGGAGAAGATGCCCTGGAGTGGAAGTTTTTGGTAGTCCTGACCCATGGTTTCCATGCTGCTTGGAAGCCAGGATTTTGTTTACAAAGAAGTCAGAGTGTGGGTGATGGGAAGGGAATGACATATGCCTTAGTCTCACTCTGATAAGGAGCTGGGATGGTGCCAGAGTGCCATATAGACAGAGCTTAAACACTGGCTTCGTTGCAAAATACATAAACCTCTGCTGGGAGGAAATACCAGATATAAAATGGGTCTTTAATCTTGCAGACAAATTCCAATTAGGAAAGCACCACACGCTTTTTACACCAGGCATGATTAATCACTGGAACAAACTACCAGTGGAATTGATGAATTCGCCCTTTCTGGACGCCTTTAAGTCAAGACTGCACACACTCCTGGAATTTATGTGATAGCCAAACACGTGTTATAGTCAAGTACAATGCCTGTTATTGAGGTTAATATTGTGGGTAATATTTTTTTTTTTAAATATGGTGGAGGTAAAGTTAGAGGTCCTTTTAGCCTTGGAATTCTTTAAAGCTGCCAAAGGCTCTTATTATGGAGGACACTGCTCTGTTCTATGTGATCATCCTCCCTGTATTCTTATCTTGCTCCTTTTCCTGTGTTGTCTGTGACAGTGTTTCCATTTGAAATTTGAGCTCCTTAAATCTTTTAAAGTGCCTTAATTCCCAAATAAATTAATTATTGAATCTAGTAAGAACTTAGTAGATTAATAAGAGACCCTAAACACTTAATTGGATTTGAGTCCAAACACATTCCAACAAGAAACAAACAAGCAAAATGGAGGTAAAATACCTGATATTCACCAGCAAGACTCATTCTGTGGAATCTTTGTTTTGTAGCAGCTAGTTCCTCATGAGAGCACAAAATTGGGAAATTCCTGGGTCACCAAATCATATGTCTTGATATCTTCAAAAGATATTAGAATAGCTCTTTTCATAAATTACTCGAAATCCTTTTTCAGAAAGCAAATTCCATTGTCCTAAGTCTAATATTCCCCCCTCCATCTTATCCATGGTCACATGTCTACTTTCTCTTATTCCAAAATGTAATGACTTTATACTGACCTTGCAATTTTCAGCCCTCAAAATCTGTAAATAACTGATTTTTCTTTACCCACATTTAGTGCCTGTATCTTTCTGGAGTGTAGATGCCAATATATTCAGGCCAAGTAACCATACAAGATTCAGACTTTGTTTTCCTAAGCCAAACCCTTTTACTTACTCCACTTAAAGACACATTCTCTATTCATAACATCACTGTGTTGGCCTTCATTTTTCTTTCAGTTAAAATTGGTCTTTCTTAATTGTGGATGACAACGATGGTGTAACTGAGGTCTCAGGAGGACTGTAAAAAGACAAGCTTTGCATTAGCCTTTTTCACAGCTACATCACATCAGTGGCTTGCAGCCATCCAGTCACTGTACAAGACATCCAAATCCCTTTACTTTTCATTAGTTGTGACTGATAAATTTCCTCCTAAAAGTAGAAATTCTTGTTATTGGTCCCTGAGAGCACTGTACTTTGTGCTATTGGATTTTATTCCTTTTCTGCTACTCCAGCCCTCACAATCTGACACTTCTCCCAATAGTGTATCTGGCTTCTCCTTGGCATGGCCAGTGCTGCCTATCTAGTTTGTATTGACAAATTTCAGTGGTGGACTTTTTTTTGTCCTTAACTTATTAGTGCTCACTGCTCTGTGTTATTTGTTCTGAGCCTTCATTAGAGGGAAAGAATGGTGATCAGTGTCAATAAAAATATTGCCTGAAAGAATGCTCCTGGAATGATCTCTGCTGTAATAGTAACTGCTGACTGATAGACTTTGAGCAACACTTACATGAGGATTTCTGCTTGGTCCTTAAAAGGGGTGAGAAATGAGGACAAGGGGGTTCCATTCCTGTTCTGGTAGGGACAGTGAACGTGGCCATTCCCGTGGGGAGCACACAGGGGTTTTTCTGGACACACAGAGGCTGGGCAGGTGTCAGCACATCCTCCAGGACAGGTGGCTAGTGCTCCATCTTAGCAAAAAAACCCCAAATCTGCAAAGAAATTGTAACCTCCTCAAATTGGCATGTCTGCAAAAGGATGTAATTTACTCATAAACATGCACAGGGATTTGCAGATTACCTTCTAGCCCCACCTGTGGGTAGCTCATCATGCTGATTGCATGTCTGCTTGGGGGGTTATTTTCAGGTTAAATTTACTCTTTAAAATCTGGTAATATATGTTTATTTTTTGTTAATCTTGTAACTTATTTGGATAATTATTAAAATGTTGAGTAAATATTGTTGACACAGGACAGTGAATATAAATCACAATACAGTTCTGTCTTTGTTGGTTAAAAATACTGTGAGTTCACTCATCCAGGGCAGTTAATATAAAGTATGCAAATACTCACTAAAAAGCAAAGATTATATAATCCCCACTTATCACAAAAAGATGCCTTTATAATGTCCATCTGAAGGCAAATTCTGCCTACATTCCATCTCAGAGCATATAGATAAGTGCATTTCTCAAATTCTTTGGTGATTATAGAACTTAAATATGAAGACACATTAATGGTTTCAATAGATGCACTAAAATATTTTATTTCAGAGACTGGATCTTTGTCACAAGGTAAATTATTAATGTTATTTGGCCTCTAATTATTTCATAATGTTTTTATTGCTATATATTAAATTAGGGGAGACTAGAAAGGAAAGAGTACAGTTTGAAATTGACTGCCAACTTTTAAATGAGATTGTTTCTGCTGAGACTATGGTGATTGGAACTTGCATTAGCAGCTCATTGAAGCACATATATTTCTTCTGACATATGTCACAGTTAGATCTTTTTATTGATACCCAAATGCTTTTCTGATTTAAAGTATCGCCATACAAGAGTCCTTCCTAGAAAGGAGTTTAAATTGCACTTAAGCATTCTGCAACACTTCAAATATATATTACTGTTGCATTTCATGGATATAACACCAACTATTAATATGGGGATTTTTTATCCATTGCTATTTGTTCTGCAAATATAGGACTATATTATTTGTGGTTTTCTTTATACTTAAAAAATATTTCATTACTTATCAGAATAATGCATAACAATCTCCTTCAGTATTTCTGTTGTGATACAAAACTTTGCTCTCATGGTAATATTTGCTTATCGTCCTCCACAAGATGAAGCTGCAAATATTTGACCTTGACTTATAGATCTGGGTGGAATAAATACAAACTACTGCCTGAATAAAAAATAGATTATATCTAAAAAGGCTGAGGTCCAAATCTTCAAAGGCTTTAAAATACCTCATTAACATTTTGATTTGTGTTTTCAAGAAAAAAAACAAAAAAAACCCCAACACCAACAACAGCAAAATCCCCACTGTATATTGTAACATCCTTATTTGTGTTGATAGTACCTTTAAAAAATTAAAAGTTAAAAGGATCAAGACAGAACCTTAGGTTCTAAGACTATGACCTTGAGAAGAACTTTGTCCAGTATTTTTGGAACAAACCTAAGGTTGGAGTTTGAACATACTCTTTTGCTTTTTTTGGTGCATCTAGATAATCTCTTTTAATCTGAAACAAATGGACAAAAGACTTGGTTGCAAACCACCTCAAAAAGCAAGTCTTGAGGAGTCTTTTAGCACAGTGATACATCCTTCTTCCTTGCCAATCAGCAGAGATTGTTAGCTTTAAATTAATTCTGCAGAAAAAAAGTTTGCTCAGTTTCTTATTTAAAGGTGGTTTATACCAGCCAACCCTGGAACAAAAAAGTGAGTTCCTAACTGCCTGGAAAACTTTTGGCTTTGTGTCTTTACAACGTAACCTTGATCCATAGTATGGCTTGAAAATGAGATACAGATTAACATGACTCAAACTGTGGAATCCATTTCACCTGACCCCAGTCACCCATTCTGTAATTTTATGCCTTTGAAGTATTCTTACAGACTCTTGACAGGGAGAGGGGTAACAAAAGATGTTTGTTGCAAACAATGTATCCAAAAATAGTCATCTGAAATAGGTAGATGAATTCTAGAGTTGCCAATTTTTCTTCATTGACTATAAGGGAGGAAGGAGGACATCCCTCTGAGGAATATTTTATGATGCCCAGTATTGTTTGCCCCAAATTTCCAAATTGAACACCTCCTAACTATACAACTGAGTTGTTCTTTAGGCTCCACAAAGTGGACAAGACCTTTTCTTTTGATAGATGTTTATGCTCTTAGTGCCCATGAACCCAACTTGTTTAGTCACTTAAATTTAGGTATCTAAATTTTGAAATCAGCTGTGCTGAAGGGATTTGACACAGTTGCTCATAAAATAGGTACCTACAATTTGAGACATGCTGGAATATCCCAAAAATCATAGAATCATAGAATGTCCTGCATTGGAAGGGACCCACAAAGATCATCGATCCCAACCCCTGGCTGTGTGAAATAGAGCCCCCAAAAAATCACACCACATGTCTGAATCTGCATGGGTCTTAGCAGGAGAGATAGGAGTCCTACAGATGGACCCATGTCCTCTGTCTCGTCAGGCTGTGGGACCTCACACAACAGACCACATTTCAAATGGCAGTAGATGCCTCAGCTTGAGGCACACTCTGGGTGTCAGAATCTAACCTATCTGTGGCTGGTGAGTCACTGCTAGGGCTCTCTTTATATAAAAAGACAGAAAGTTTCTAATACTGGGAAAGAAATAGTGAAAGACCAAATTCTGGAATACAACAGAACTGCTAGTCTGTTGTGGAGTCACCTCAGGCTGTTCACTCAGGAGGGGAGATTTGGGAGAAGTTTCTGAGGAAGGATGGCTCAATGTTACAGTTTAAGTACAGCAGTTCAGGGAAGAAAATTTTAATGATAAAGGACTGGGCAAGAAAAGGCACAGTCATAACAGCCTTGATGATTTGCAAGTCATTGTTCAGGTCCCAGTGGTCCTAATATTTAAGAAGCAACATTATAATAGATTTGGTCATATATGGGTGCAGCTTGTTTTTAATGTCTTTGCTGAACCCAGCTTGTTCATCCTTTATTTCTCACCTGTAAGATTAGAAGCATGTATCTTGAATAAAACAACATCTAATGGCATGTCTCCAGAAAATGGCACTTTGGGAAAAATGCACCCTGGAGTTTCCTAAAAAATCAAAACATCAAGATTAACTTGTGCTTCACAAGTTTAATTTCCATTGCAATTACTCCAATGACTGTTTGCATTTGGTCAAGTAAAGCACAGGCAGGAGTCTTTCCAAGATGCCGCCGCCTAGTTCACACACACCTGATTTTGCTAAAGAGCCCTGTATTTTCCAGTGTCAAACCAGGACAGCCTGCCCTGCTGTCAGCCACGCTCCCCTCAGAACAGGCAATCGATAGCTGCCGTGTAGGGCTTTCACTGCCTCTCTCCTTGCACAGCCTGAGTGAGCTTCTGCTGGGGGTGTGCAGCCTGATACAAAACTTTCCATTCAGATGAGCAGATTTGACAGATCTGTCTACTTATTAATAGACTAAGTTGAGCAGAATTTAAGATGCAAATTTATTCCTGGCCTATTTTCCTTTTTTCACTTTCCGTCTCTGTTTTCTCCCCTGTGCTTTTTCCCTGGCTGTTTACATTCCCTCATCTCCTTTGGTCCATATCAATAACATTAAGAATTGTAATCTTTTAATCTCCCACAGCTCACTAGATTACCTTGGCAGTGAGGGAAAGTGCCAGTGAGGCTGGGAGCCTGTGATCTTTCCTCTTGACATTGTCCTTGTGGGAGGATTACTAATGGCACCCCAAAGGGAAGCGCCAGGCCTGCTTCAGCAGGCAGAGGCCACATCAGCAGGCAGAGGCCACATCTACAACAGCAGAGAGAGGCAAAATTTTAAGAAGCCAGCTGAACTTTTGTAGTGTCTGTACCGGCAGTGATTTTGCAGTGGGGACAGATCACCACAGTGGACATTTTGTGAGGAACATTGGCCATGCCAGCAGCCAGCCTGTCCTTGCTGAGGGGAGGATGGCTCTGTGCTTGGTGCCCCCAGAGCTTCTTTTCCACTAGGGCCAAGCACAGGAAACACACCAGTTCCGTCTAAATTTAGTCATCTTTTTGGGTATGGTGAGAGAGCCTGGGCCACAGAAGAATGTACTTCAGCCTGGTGACAGAGTGACATGCGCTGCTGCAGTTCTCCAAGGGTAGCAAGAGAGTCACAGAGCTGTAGAATCATTAAGGCTGGAAAGGACCTCCAAGATCACCAAGTACAACCTTCAGTCTAAGTACCACCATGCTCACTAAAACAACGTTGTGATGTGGTTTTATTTTGTTTCAATACCTATTCAATTCATTTAACACTTCCAGGGATGAAGACTCCGCTGCTTCCCTGGGGACTCTGTTTCAATGCTTAACCACTCTTTCAGTGAAGAAATGCCCAATCTGAACCTCCTCTGGTGCAACTTGAGGCCATTTTCCCTTGTCCCATCACCAGTTTCCTGGGAGAAGAGGCTGATCCCCAAAGGTGCACCCTGCCAGCCCCTCCTGCTCCCTGAACTCCAGTGCAGGAGTCTGGAAGTCTGAGGCTGATGGATGCTGCAGTTGTCTGCTGTGTGGAACCCTCTGCTGCTGGAGTCCTCCAGAGATGGCAGCTGGATGATTGCTTTGGCAGGACACAGGAGCTGAGTCCTTCCCCTGCATTTTTCTCCTCAGCTGTGGGAGGAACAAAGCAGGCTGAGCCTGCTCTCCCCTCTCAGCAGGACGGGAGATGCTGAACTGATCAGGATGTACCTCACAGGTCTGAGTCTGAGCCAGCCAGGTTGATTTTACAGATACACAGATCAGAAGGGCATAGGGAGCTGTCATGGACATTCAGCCTTACCTACCAAGAAGCACTGACCGAGGCACTTCCCACTCTCCTCATCAGCTTTTAAATGAGATGGAACATACACAGTTTTAGGAATTAATAACACATCCAAGCTCAGTTTAAAAAACTAATTACTCTTTGGGGAGTCATGGGAAACTGCTGATGCCACAAGGCCTGGACAGTGTGCTGGCAGGGAGCTGCCAGGATGCTTGATACACCCAGGTAGATGCACTCCTGGGAGCCAGGAGGATACCCCACCCAAGATTCTCTGAGCACAGAAGCAAGATTGAGCCCTGTGGTATAGTCAGAAGGAGGGATTTTGTTTATCACCTTTACAACTTTTGGGATATTAAGACAAAGCAACACTGAAACCGGGCTGTAGTTCAAAATATTGCAGCAAAACTTTCTTCTGATTCAGAGGAGTCTTTGCCATCAACCTTCTACAAAAGACTCTTTGTGCCTATCTGTTTTCTTCCTCCCTGTGACTCAGACACCTTCTGTTTTCAGCACTCAGTATCCATCTTCAGCCGATAAAGGCAATAGGATCTGGTGCAACAAATATGTTATCATAATTCAGAATTACGAGGTTTTCCTATGTTTCCCTTTTTAGTTACTTGCATGTTCCTACTGATTTTACAAGAACATGTTGTCTCTTGTGAGGGTTTTTGAGACAAATAAAACTTGTGGCAAAATATTCTCAAAATATCTAGAGATGTATATGTTCTCCACTACCATGATGTGACAACAACACGATATAAAGGTTGTTTCTATTTTTGTCAGGGAGTTGACAATTACAGGTTCACTTCTATGATTCCCTGTTTGAAATGCAATTTTCCAACAGCTTCTCCAGTCTTCCTTTGAAAGTTTCTGATGCCCCAAGTTGTTTCAGCTGCTTGCATGACACAGAGCTCTGGCCAGGTTCAGTCTATTATGGGATTTGTCCC
Organism: Argya squamiceps; assembly: GCA_037834095.1. NCBI lineage: Eukaryota > Metazoa > Chordata > Aves > Passeriformes > Leiothrichidae > Argya > Argya squamiceps. The sequence continues at coordinate 106,520,341 of JBBMKD010000145.1, forward strand.
CTCCTGACCACCTGGATGGAGATCCCAACTTGACTGAGTGTAGCTTCCATGGTGGCAGCAGGACTCTGGTATAGAAGCTGCCACTCTAGTATGCAGCTAAAATAATTTTCAAAATGTTTTTCCACACTTTCAAGCTATTTCCTGCAGAATAGTGAAAAACAATGGTTGGAAGAAGACAAATAAATCAGCATTTGCTGAAATTCTGCAAGTCAGGATAGTTGTCTGCCAATGCTTTGGATGTCAGGGATACCCACTGACTGCCTGTGACTGTTGTAAGACTTGAGGGTCACCTAAATACTCCTCAAAGGTTTTTCACCACCCAGAGTTCTTGAACAATGCAATTATGCCCTAATAAATAGTGTATTTTAGCTTCAAAGTTCTTTCCTTGCCAAATAATGAGATAATGGAAGCTTTGTTCTTAATGGATAGTTTCTTTACGCCTCTTTTATACATTGAGATGGATCAACCAAAACAGAGCATAAATATTGTGACTGTCCTTTGTTCACTTGTTTGTAATCACTCTAGCTCTCTTAAGGGCTTGAGGTATGTTTTGGAAAAGGGGTTTAATTGCTCACGCTTTGTTTGATGCATGTTGGGTCATGCAATAACTGTTAAGCGGGAATGCTGTATAGGCACTCATATAAATAAATAGCACTTTTTAAAATCTCCCAACCCTCAGGTTTTTTTAAAATCAACCACTGAGCAGTAGAAGAGCTTGAGAGGCTTTTAAAATATTTCTTAACTTTGTATTTTAATTTTTGTTCTGTAAAAATGTTACATTTTTGAAAAATTGCATTGAAGAAAAATGTAACATCATCTCAAAACCTTCCTTTTTCCCATCAAACATAGGGGCCATTATTTTTTTCTGTATGCAAGTCAAAGAGAGGAGACAAAGCACAAGTAAAACAACTGAGTTTTGAAAATGTCTTAGGTTTTGGAATTTCTTAAAATTATTTTTCATGTTCCATAAAAATCCTACTTTTTCTCCCTGAATCTTTGTTATTTAAACATGCTCAGACATTTTTTCTGACTCTTTTTTTTTGATGCAACCCAAGCTATTGGCATAAGAAGGAAAATCTATGTTATCTTATTAAGTATCTATGAATCCTAAATAATTGTCCTTTCCTTTTAATATTTAGGTTTGCATTAACTCTCATTTGTTATTATTCTGAGGAAAATAAAGCATATTTCTGGAAACCAGAGGAAGAAATTTACCTTCAGTTGAGGAGAAATTTTATGGTGGCTCATAGTTCTCATTTTTATTTTAGGATTTGTGATAAAATACAAGTCAATCAAAGCAAGATCTTTTATTCTTGATGGAGTGTTTTAACTCAAGCAAAGTGGGAACAGTCAAAATATAAATGTGTGTACCATTTACAGGCAGACAAAGGAATTTCTTTTCCATGCAATAACTAGACTTCTCCTTCAGAAAGTGGGAAGTCCAATAACAGCAGGGGAGCTCCTTGTCTCACTGGACAGACTGATGCCCCTGCCTCTGGAAGGGAGTTTCCTAAGTTTCCCTGGGATGAGGTTTAGGAAGGGCTGAAAGAAGAAGTGAAAGTGCCTGAGTCTGTTTTTCAGCTACTTTGGGGGATTTTCTTCCTCACAGAAATGGTTAAAGGGGAAAAGCACTATACCTCTTCCTCAGACTCCACCTCTGACTTCTTACTTCTTTTGAGTAAAATTTTTTGATATTTTTAAATGAAATTGGCAATAAAACCAGTAGTCATTTGCCATAAATAATGATAAAAGGTATTGCTTGGACAACTCTGCCTCTTTGTTTGTTTGTAGAGTCTTTTATTTTCTCCATCCTGAAAATTTGAAGGAACTTGTTTTTCTATCGTTCTAAGAGATTTATTTCTGCGTGTGGGAGAAAATAAAGTTTGAAAATTCATCTTGGTCCCTAGTCTTGCAAGTAGATAGCTGAAATAGCCTGACTATAAAGCTGTGGTGTCCTCACTATCAGTTGAACTGAACTATGATGTGGCAAATTTGTATTCAAACAGACAGTGAAAACAGATAAGCTTTTGTAAAAAGAATGGAAAGATTTTGACTTACTTGTCTCCTTTACTAAAAAAATAATGAAAGCACTGAGACAAGGAATTTGGACCGCTGAGACTAAGAAGAAAAGAAGACAGAGAATCTATGGGCCATGGGCCATAGATTTGGGCCATGGGCTCCAAATCCACAATGGTCTCAATACCTATCTCAAAGATCCTACCTAAGGACCAATCTGTGAAATGGAAGGTGTCATTTGCAGGGAAAATAAATTTTTGAATGAAAAAAAAAAAAACCCACAACTGTTGTTCATTAATTGCATGACCAGAGCACTCCCAGGAGAAAATAAATAGAACCTGTCATACCTGAAATAGGAAAAGGGAGGAGGTGATGGTGGGATGGAAGAGGCAAAGTGATGTATGAGACATGACATGAAAGCCAAAGTCAGATAAAGTGAAAGACCAAAATAAGAAAGAACAGTGACACAAAGTCATGGTACAGTGTTAACAAGCCAATGTCAGGATAAAGGATCATGGATGTTTTCAAGCTGTCTGCAATTTCCTTCAATAAATTGGCTTTAAAGATTTGATAGCATTTCCCACAGGAAATGGAAGGTCTGTGGCCCTATTAAGATGTATGATATTGTTAACCACAGGTTCCAAGGTAATGTTGTTTCCAGTCCAGAGAAAAGGATCTTTTCTATTAGAAATTATCATTAATAGTAAGATGCCTGTCAGTTGACCTTTCCCAGTGAAAGTATCACTGGTAAAATCTTTCTCAAAAATCTGACACATGTCTCAAATATATAATTTGAATCTCCATTCTGGGGCCAAAACCAGTCTTAATCCTGGCTGTAGTGGACAGTACTCAAGGGATTATTTCTGGTGTAGTTGCCCAGGATATTTGGGATGGCCAGGAGATGCCTGAGCTGTTTACATGGGGCGGGAAGGTATACATATCTATACCCTTCTGATCTGGCAGATAGAAACCAGGTGGAATATCCAAGGATATCTAATATAAGCAGAAGCCTGCTGATTTTGGTGAGATGAAGGAAGTGAGGAGGAAGACGTTGGTGTTAGACAGACGTGCTGAAATCTTGTCAGTAGCCAGCTCTTGTCACTGCCTCTGTATCATATAAACAGTTGACAGAACATATTGACACTTTGCAGTGTGAAAATTGTCTCAACGTTACTGTTTCCCAACAGTTTAAAGTGTTGACACCCTAAATGGTGGATCCCAAAGAGAGGGAAAAAGAGAGAGAGAGAGAAAGAGGAGGTTGTGAAGGAAGGGGGGATGCAAAATGAATATGGGAATGAGGATTTGTGGGCATAGCCTCTGGCACATCTGGGAATGGTAAATAATCCCATCAGAATGAACTGTGAATGGCAGAGGACAGGGACAGGGTTGGGAAGGTGTCTCTCTGAGCCCAGAGGCTCCGGGGAATGTGCTGATACATGGATCACAGCAGGACTGATGATATGTGAGGAAAATCCATTCAGGAGATGGTGGGGATAGAGGCTGGAGGAGAGGGGTCTGCACTGGCTGTCCTAATGCAAAGCAGCACCAAGGCCTGGTCACTTGCCCCAAAGCCAGCTGGCACCTTTTGTATACAGCATTGTTGTTAAACACTCTCTGACTCTAAACAAGAAAAAAATACATTCACGATTCCTATTGGGAACATTTTTGGCCAGGGCTGGTTCCTGTCCAGGCATCACTGGAACAATGCTAACTGACTGGTGACAACACCAAGAGGGACTGTTTCTGTGACAGCCTTGTGCCAAGCCTCAGATCTCTGCTGTAGTATACTTGATTTAGTAAATGATGTTTGTATTATCCATTTCCAACTGCTTTTCCCAATGGCCACTTTGGATGTAGCCCTGTTCTGGGTGCCAGGCAAGTCCAGCTACAGAAATAGGAGCTGCTCTGTGCTAATTGCCCTGGAGGTTGCAGAACAATCCTCATATTGTGTATCCCCTTCCTGCCCACTCATGCTTGAACCAAGCTTAATTCCTGCCTGAAGCACTGGACAGGTTTTAGGTGTTTGCAGACCCAGAAGAGCCCTGAACACAGTGGAAACCAGAACTGCAGCATCTGAAAATGGGTACAATAAGCACCATTAGGACCTACTTGTAAGCTTCAAAGAGAGGGTGCCAATCTGTGCCTTGGAATGTCAGGATTTCATACAGAGAAGCCAAAAAGTTAACTATCCCAGACTGTACTTCATCATTTTTCATAAAATTGATCTTTGCAGCATTTAGTGGAGAAGTTTTACTTCAAAGAGGATTTTAATATTACCAAATGTATTCTTTTTTTGATTCACAACAAAATAAAGCCTGATTATGTAAGATGATCTCAGATATTTGGACCCAAAAAGATCTGTGACTTTTAGGAGAGTCTGGTTTCCAAGATTCGAGTCAATCTATCAGTAAGTTTACCCAAAATGGTGACAGTCCTGGAGAAATGTCTAGGCAGGAATCCTAATTAGCTTTCATCAAAATGTTCCCAGATTCCTGGACCAACATTAATCTGAGCTAAACAATCCTTACAAATGGTTTGATTGTGATCAAATGACAAATAAAGTCAGAATATCTGAGTATTTCTGAATACTTCTGCTCCTGATTAGTAAATCCACTCACGTCCTTCCCAGGTCAATCATTTCATTCCATCCATTTTCTGGACAGACAAAGAAAAGTGTTGCCTTCCCACCACTTTGTTTTACTTCTCCCTGGCTTCCTAAATTCCTTTTTCTCTGATAACTTTCTGGATTATTTTTAACCCCTTTGTGTATCCTCAAACCTACTGTCATCTGAATTCTTTGGTTGTCTAGGAAGAACCCATAGTGAAATATCAATTCCTTTAAGCTCAAATCTATATGAATTTTCAGCATACAGAAGCCATCTGCATAGTTCCAGATAAAGAATAGTCCTCTGCTGGGTCATTTTTTGGTATTCTTAAAATTAGAAACAAGGACACAAGGATGTCTTTTACAATTCATCCCATACTTCATCAATTAAAACCAAATCCAAACTATGCCAAGAGTTCTATTTATTAAACTAGGGTAATTTTTGTTCCTCTGTCAGTTATGGTCAGTGGCAGCAATTGCAGATAAAGGCAGCACTGGCCAGGTATGACATGAAAACAGGAGAATGTGATTGCAAAGCTGGAGGCCAGGGTAAGAACATCACCTCAGGAAGACTGGAGGGAGTGTGTGGGCTTAAAAACCAGATCAGGAAAATAGTTGGACACTTTCCTTCTGCAATAAGCCCAGCTGGGTCAGATAAGGGATTTACAACCTCTCAGCTGATTGAACTTTATCTTGTTTTGTCCTGAGGAGGACAGATTCATTATATAAGCAGCAACCCTGGAGGTGATTGGAACATCTGTAAGGGCATCTCATTTGTAAAAGCCAAGCCAAATTTTCTCTTCTTGCCTCAAGTTATGTGGGTACTTACAAAAGGTGCATAGATTGTGTGTGGTCTGACTTTTTCTCAAGGTAGCTTTGAAATTTCTTGCCTTTTTTCAGACCTGAAGAATGGTTTAAATGTCTGAAAGTTTCTCAATTTTATTTCTGATAATGAATAGAAAACACAGTCTTCCTCTACCATTTTCATCTATTTTATTACCACTAATAAATAATTACTGGAGTGATGCTTAAAAAAAAAACCCAAGAAACAAAACAAACTACAAAAAGCCCCAATGCATTTTATCTTTTATCTATTTCAAAACTAACTTTCATCCCCATAATGTAACATAATTCCCTCTGGAGCTGTACTTTAATTCTTGGTACCCTTGTTCTCCTCTTACATGCTGAGGTTTCTGTTAGATTGCAGACCTACAGTAAAACTAGTTTTTCCAGTCTCAGCCAAAGGTCTTCTAACTGGTTATCACATAATTGTGTTTCTGAGAGACACAATCCAAGGCAGAAGCATCATCAAAATCAGAAAGTATGACACCTGACTATTGCTCCAAAAAAGCATGTAATTGCTGATGGGATTGCTACATCAATGAAGCAGTGCTTGAACTTAGTTCAATAAGCCAAAGTGAAATATCAGAATTTCAGAAAATCACATATTTTGAACAAAACCCAGAAAAAAAAGCAGGTGAAAATGTAGTGGTTCAGTATCACCTATTTTTCTGAACCTTCAATTTGATGATGATGTCAGTATTGTGTCTGAATGAGAATATCAAAGGGAGGGGCTGAGGATTTTCAAATCAAATCTCCAAGTATCAACTATTCTGTAGTCATGAAGCTCACTTTGTTCTGCTGTAATGTTCCTTACGTAGATCAATAATTGTTGCCCTTTAGCAGTTTTGTCCCCACTTTTCTTTTTGCTTCATTTCTGTAGCAAAACTGAAGTTCTGTAAGCATTTAATGTTTACATGAAAGCTTATTCTCTTATTAAGTTGTACAAACTGTAACCTGAGCAGCAAATTCACATCCCGTATTTTTCCAAGGAAATTGACTTTACTTTACCTGTGCTTATCCCTCCTGGTATCAAAACCAACTCAAGCCCCCCACAGCTCCATTTTGCTGCACTGACTTTAGAGGGCATTCCAGCAGCCTTGGAAAAATGTTCAAATTTCACTAGTTGTCTTCTTATTTATAACACATTCTTATTCACTATTTTAATGCATAAGAACCTTGAAGAATAGCTTAGTAGATCAAATCAGTAATTCCTCTGAGCTAAGAAAATTAATTATTTTCTCATGTATTTTCTAATTTGACCTCCTTGATGACCTACATAAAATTTTTTCTTGATTCTTTTATAGTCAACAAGGTCAGGGATAACTGAAGCCAATAAAAAAGGGAAGCAAACAATAGTGCAACAATAATAGTTAGAAAGATTAATGCTGGTGCTTGAGTGCTCCCAGCAAGATTAATTTTCCTGAAAACATTAATTATTCCTTTTCCTAGGTCCGGTGCAAGTTGACTAAATGCTGTGTTGATCAACCTTGAAGGTTACAGAGGTTGATGCAGTTCTGTGCTAAACTTGTGTGTGCCTGAGACTGTGAGAAGATCACACATGGCCTGAAGTCTCCTCACTAGAGCCTCTTGCTGTTCGGGTTGCTGGGATTATACAAACACAGAATCCTTAATGTTGTAAAAGACATCTTAGACTGTGTTCACAATCCTTTGGATAGTGTCCACTGCTCCCCATGGATTCATTTGTCCCCAAAAAGTGGAATCCTCTCATCTGATGTTGGATGACTACCACAGAGCTGTATAAATGTGGGGAATGCTTTCTCCGGCTAGCTGATTCCCCAAGCCAATTTATAGTTTGTGGGTTCTCCAGGTAGCTCGCTGA
>JBBMKD010000145.1:106527744-106563555 GCA_037834095.1 Argya squamiceps
CATCAGGATGAACCAAGTACAAGGGTAGGAATAGGGGGTTGAAAGGAACATACCATTACAGACAAATAACAAAATACGAATACAAAACCCCTGAAATTCGCACTGCTACAGAGCTGCCTATGCTTGAGATTTAGATTGCATATTAGGAGGAAATTCTTTACTGTGGGAGTAGTGGGGCCCTGGCACAGGTTGCCCAGAGAAGCTGTGGCTGCCCCACCCCTGGAATTCTCCAAGGTCAGGTTGGATGAGGCTTGGAGCAACCTGGGATAGTTGAAGGTGTCCCTGCCCATGGCAGGGGGTTGGAATGAGATGGTCTTTAAGGTCCCTTCCAAATCCAACCATTCTGTGATTACATGATTCTATGAACTCTCTGGGAACCCTCTTTCCAGGCACTAAGCAGTGTGTCCTTTTGGAATGCTGTCTGTCCAACCTGCCTTAGAAGGAGCTTCATGGCCAAGAGCATTGCAGAGATCTCTGCTTGCAAAGGGGACCTGTGGTTACTGCCTCAGACAGAGAGAAATCTGCCCTGAGCCAGGGGAATTCTGGCACTGTGCAGGACCAGAAGGGTGGGCAGGAAAGTTCTCACAGGCTGGCAGAGCCAGCTCATGCTGTCAGCAGGGTGATTCTGTACAGAGAGCAAAGGCACAGCCCAGGCAGACACAGGTCTGCTCTGGCCAGGCCACACTGTGCTGCATCATCTGCAAACTTAATGGCTCAGAGACCACTTTGAGCACTCCTTCACTCTGCTGCAGGTTGCCTGGTGTCCATTTGGACACAGTATATCAATACTTGGAACACTGTCACTGCAGGGAAACACTCTCTTATTTTGCCATCGCTATCAGCTCTGGTGATTTTATGACAAACTTCCTGATATTTACTGTTTCCCTTTTGTTTTCCTGAAGTCCTGCTACATAAATAACAGAACTTTCATTTTGAGATAAAATGCAGTCTTCTGACATGGGGAAATATTTAAAAATTGGGTTTCACAGAGCATCAATCAAGTTAAAACAAACAAACAAACAAACAGAGAAGCCACAAAAACCAAAGCCCCGTGTATTATTTCAAATAATAAATAAGATTCTTGTCTTTTAGAGTGAACTCGATCATGATACTGTTTCTCCCTCAGCAGTCTTGGTTTTTGCCAGTGACAAGTTGCTCTTTTGATCTCTATTTTTTTTTCTCTAGCAATTACAGTAAAAAAGAAAAAAAACACTTTTCCTTTAGTGACAGACCACAATTTGTGATGTAGCATTCCTTTCCAAGGTTAAATTCATCAATTCTTCTCTCTGTGAATTCCCCAGAGATGGACCTGACTGCCCTTCACTTCCCTGAGCTGCTCTTCTCCATGGCCCTTCCCTATTTATCCCTCCTGCCCTTCTGTCCTCTGATGGTTCCAAGAGATGTTTCTGGCAGTTGCAGGTGGTTTGCTGTCCTGCAGTAAGCAGGGACAGGATGAAAATAAAAAGACCATCTGCTTTCAGCAGCTTTGGTCACTTAAGCATTGGTAAGCATCCCTCCCTCCTGGTTCATGGGAAAAGGAAAGCGTGGGAGCTGGAATGGGTGGGGGATGCTATTTCTGCCACTCTTGGGTACTGAATGTGTGATCACCTAGCAGGACATATGGCACTTACTTCCTGCAGCTCATAATATCTCACATGAATCTTTTCTCATCTAGAACTTTTGATCTTTTGACTCTTTCCATCAAGGGAAATAAAGGAGAAGACCACTTAGCAGCTGCTGTCTTCAATCTCTATTCAAATGCTGATTGTAATGAAATAAGTTTGCCTTGTCAAAATGATTTTGAGCACAGAAAAATCTTCTGCCAATATTTTCTGGGCAGCATCTGAGCCTTGCCCTACCTGTGCTGGGGATTTCAGACTTCTGGCTTGGTAACCTGAACAAAAAAAGCACCAGTTGGTAGAAAAACCTCTAAACTTCATAGGTATTATTTTATTTAACTTTGCTCGCTCCTTCCTTCCTTCCTTCCTTCCTTCCTTCCTTCCTTCCTTCCTTCCTTCCTTCCTTCCTTCCTTCCTTCCTTCCTCATGGATAAACCTCTCATACAGCAGAAATCTACCTGTGTTCAACAAGCAGCCTTAAAGTCTGTAATTCCATAATTTCACACAGGTATCATGTCTCTTCCTTCTGTAATATCCCAAATTTAAATGACTTTAAAATTGTTTGAAAGGACCAAAGCTTTACCCCACGTGACACCTTTTGAAATGTTAATTTGAAAGGGACAAAAACTCTCAATTAGAAAAAAAGTGCCAAGCCCTTTGGGTATGATCTCCTAATTAAAGTTTGCTCTGATGACATTGTTTTGCGTATTTTGTGATTGGATCTGACGCTGATAGATTTAGGATAGGGTGGAGTTTCTGATGAATAGGGCAGCAATGAAATTATTTCCTTCCTGCATTTGCAATTTAAATAAATCTCAGCAGAATTAATTGCTTGTGGTACAAATACTTTTTTTTTGAAGTTGTAACTGATTTTGTGCAGGTTTATTTCCACCTCAGCTGCACATTTTCTCCAGTAGATGTGTCTCTACGAGAAAAAATTATTTACAAACCTCATTGTTTGTACCAAGGAAATGAGAAAAACAGATCTTTTCTCCAATATTTTTTTATCTTTGCATCTTTGGAAACTTTGACACTTTTATTCACATGTTTTAGTGTTGTTTCACCTGTTAAGTGGAATCCTATAAGGAGCTTGGAGCATTCCCATCTGAGGCCTTCTAATTGATGATTTAGCAGAGATAAAAATACTTGGGGTAATGAACCAATGTCCCATTAGTGACCAGCCAAGGTCGGCAGCTTCCATAAACAGTTTAATATCATTGTTAAAAGAAATAGGGGTGCTGCTGTAATATGGGCAATTGATAGGTGCTTTAGAGCACATCAGAGCGTGTTTACTGGAAGAACATTAATGGAAAGAGAACCAGGCTGTGAGCATTACAAGCTGACTGGAGGCAAAATAACTGCAAAAATAAAAAGCAATAGCTTTTTACAGGAGTAGCTGCACCTCAACAAATAATTCTTTTATTTTTCAGGAGGGCACTGAAGTTTTTTGCATGTCTTCCCAGTGCCTGTAGTCATGGCCCTTTAAAGACCTTCTCTGCTGCCCTCCTGCACTTCTCTCACTCAGTTTCTCCAAGTACCTCAACACACATCTACAGCTGATCATGTCAGGAATTTCTCCTCTGAGTCTCCAGTCTTTTGGAACACCTCTCCTCCATCTCTGCCTCATTGACTTACACTGGCTCATCAAACATCCACTGAGACCAAGTATCTGTTTCCTTGTCTAAATCACCTCCTTGTTTCCTTCCTCTCAATAACGATTTATCTCTGTATTTGACTAATTATGTGTTTGGTTTTTGAGGTACAGTTCTTCTGCAGGATGCCACATAAAATGAAACTTTTTAGTAGGTTTACAGGTGGAAAAAGGATGGTAAAAACTTCAGGTTTTGTCTCTGCAGAATTCCAGCTGCATTTCTGTGGAGCAAGTGCACACTTTTTCATCCCATAGAAACTGGAGAAGAAGAGAGCATAGTCTGGAAATGTTTTCTGGGAATTTTACATGTTTCATCTCACCAGCTGTAGACACCCACATCAATGAAAAGTGCTGTCACCCTGGCTGCCTCTGTATTGAGACACTTTTAGAGCAATATCCTTCCCATTCTAAAGCAAAACAAGTTAGATTAAGTTTCCTAAAAGTACTTTTCCTTCCATTTAACGAAAAGAAAATACCTAAGTGTCGACTTACTCCAATTTGCACAGCTGCCCTGTAGAACTCCAGACTTAAGTGTCTTACCTGTGGTAACTTTTTGTGAACCACCTCCTTTCCAAAGGGAAAGAAATATCATTAAGAGGAATAGAAAGAAATACAAGGAACAGCTCTACCAAGGAGTTATTAAAATGAAAGCAGAGAAGAATCTGGGAGACTCAGACGTTGGACACGCTGAACTAAGTACAAGGGCAATGACATCTTCGCTGCAAAAGCTTTGTTTGCACAGCACATCAAGGGTAGTATCTGCCTGAGTTCCATGTGGGAGGCATTCTGGACTGGGAATTTTGGCTCCTTGTTTACATTCCTGAGAGATAATGAGGAAGAAAAGATGCAAGAAGGTTTCATAAAGAAAAGCAAGAAGCCCGTGTGGCCTGATTCATGTTTTCAATACAGGGCATTCATGCTATTGCAAAACTCCTGATTCATTATGTGTTTTCATCTAACTAGCAACAAAAGCTTCATGCTGGGATGAAAAATAGAATGAACAATCTTATTGGTAAAGCTGTGGACAAATATAGCACATGAAATTAAAGTCAAATCTGCATTCCATCAAGTCCAGTGAAAGAAAAAAATAAACTTTAAAGAAAACCCTTAAAGACTTTATTAGGCCTTAGTCTTTCCACCCTCTGTTTAATTATGTTGCCCTCTGCTTAATTGTGCCCTGGAAGTGTTATAATGCTTAGAAACTTCTTTGGCCTTCAAAATGAGTCTGCCCATATTAAATTCTGCTTTTTTATGTCTTCCTCAGATATAATTCTGGATCAGGGCATAAAAGTTGCAGCCACAGATTCTCCTGGAGGATTTTACAGAACATTGTGAAAGAACAGTTGGTTTTGTCTTTATTGCACCACACACGAGTGCCTCCATCTCGTTAATGCAGGAAATGTGTTATCTGAGGGAGTGGAGCTTGGAAGCTTGGAACATCAGTGCTGTGCTTTAGAGCCCCTTTTTTTTTCATTTTATCTATTAGATAGCAAGGCAAATTAAATGTCTCATCATGATGAAATAACAGATTCTCCAAATGTGTCCATTTGGCAAGAAAACAGTATTTTTGTCAGTGCACTAGCCCAAGTCCCACAAGGGGATTGACTGGTATCCAAGCTGTAATAAAGGAAGTGACAAGCTGGGTTAGTTGTTGCTGGGCTCTTTTTGTGCTGAAAGCATTTATTTGCTTGCTTTCACAGGAGATCTTTCCATGAAAACTTTTCCATCTAGAAGCCTGTTCCCTCCACAGCAATGTTAGCTGTGGAAGGAGGAAAAGGAGCATCTGTGCTGTTTCCTGCCCCTTCTGCAAAACTGCTCTTATTTGACTCAGTGTTTTTCCCTCCTCATGGCCTTATTCTGTTTTCAGACTCCCTCACAGCTGAGCATTCTGCAACATCTAATCAGTGATTTTCTAACACTGCTACTAATTGCTTGTGCCCATGCCAATACTTCAGTGCCTGGTAAACTCTTGAATCTGAAAACTTGTGAAATCCCCGAGCAAGCTCCTAATTACACATCCACACACTCCCTTGATCCCTTTCTTTCCTCCAAGATCACACTTTCCACTCCCCTGTTTCAGATTGCCTCTTAAAGCAGGAGTGCCAAGCCTGCCAGAGTTCAGAAAATGTATGGATGACACTGCCAGGCACATGTGGGAATTCTTGGGGCTGTCCTGTGAAAGGACAGGAGTTGCACTTTGATTGTCTTAGTGGAGCCCTTCCAACTCAAGATATTTTATGTTTCTATGCTTCAGTGTTTCTATATTTACAAGGCCCATTCACTGAAGTTTCCTGTTAAGCTTTTCTTATAGCTGGGGACATCTATTTTTCTGAGAGTTCTAAACTGAGGAACTGACATAAAAACCATTATTTTGTCCTTTATTCTCTCTTCCATGTTCTAAACATTATTTTTTAACAGCAGCCATGTCATCTCTTGGCTGGAAAAGAGCATCAGCCTGTGTCTCAAGGCCTGTGGCCCCATTAAACCCCATCTCCACCAGGATCCTGCAGCACCAGTGAGCACAACCAGGGGTTTAACAGACCTGATTTCAACTGGCTGCTGTGTCCTGCAGGGACTGGGGCATCAAACCTGAACATCAAACCTTTGTCACTGAGATAATGAGGGCAGGCCTGCCCCATGAGTGTGCAGAAACATGAGCAGCTCTGCAGATGGAAATGCTGTGTACTGGCTGAATGCTCAGATCTTCAACAGCTTTGGCACCTCTGCACCTTGCTCCTAAGCATGGTGTAACTCAGCCCTTAATGAGGGGGAAGAAACATATTTGAGGGACTAAAGAGGAATGTTAACAAAGTTTTTCAACCCTGTTTCTCTGATGCAAGCACCTGTAAGTTCTCGAGAATAAATATCACACTGTGGACATTGTAAAGACCCAGTGCAGTTAACTCTGACTGGACTAAGAGAGAGATGAGGGTTTGTTTTGAAATTCACAAAACCAAAATATACCTCCTCTGGAATGAGAACACAGGCTCCCATTTCCCCCCACCTCTGGAGAGGAGAGCAGTGCATTCAGGGTCTTCATGATCAGACCTGTCACAGGAGGATGGAAATCTCAATTTAGAGAGACAGGAATGGGCTTGAAAAAGGCATCACTCACAAAGGCACCAGGAAAAGTTTGAGGTCAAGGTGAGGTTTGACCTTTGGTAAAAAAGAAAATATTCTAACGTGCCCTTTTTCTTCTCAAAGTGTACTTTTCTCTCTCTTAAGTACATCTGAAGATTATTAAGCAGAAAAACAGATCCAGGAATAACTGACATCCTTATCCCTAACACCCTTGTACTATGTCAAATTCATCTGCACAGGTTTTTTTCCTCTGGTATGTAATAAATTATTTAAATAAAAAATGTTAAATAAGCTGGGGGTTTTTTTCTGCCTTTATGAAAAAGAACCCAGAACATCTTCAAAGAACAATGAATGGTTTTATTTTTCCCCATTGTACTTTTTATGTTCTCTTGGGTAGATCCACTCCTGGCTTCCCTCAAAAAATTCAATACAGTCTCACAGTTATATTTTCAAATTTAAACAATTTTTTTACTTTTATTTTCAATTACAGTGTGCCTCATTATATAGAAGGTAACAAAGAAATAGAGATGAGAAGGATGGATTGATTGATGGCAAGAGGTTCAAAGTACCACTTGGTGAAAATTTATCTGCATCCAGAGGCACTTAGATAGGCAAGGACATTCCTAGAAGAGGTGTATGTACTGACTCCTTTTTGCACTATAAAGTGCTGAATTCTGTTTTCTGGCTTATCAATTTAAAATCAATATGTTAGATAGATATAATTTAGAGCATAGGTTAGACTCTTCCTACTTTTTATATGAAATACACATTGTGTCTCTGTCCTGAAACCCAAAGTTATTAGACCTGATTTCACTCAGATTAACTTGTTGAAGCAACTTTTGTTGCTCACTTTTCCTTAGATAACATCCAGTTTCATTTGATATGTATCTAATTAATGTCTATAAAGTCAGTTGAGTTCTGTTCTTCAAAAGATTTTAATTTAGATTAATTTGTTTCAATAGAATTGCTTATTAATAGCTTGTGTGGAAGATTATACTTTGTTTTGTCCATAGGCAAGGAGAAAAAGTCCATCTCATGGAAAAACTTCTAATAAATATGAAAAAAACAACTGGAATTGTTGTTCAAAAAAACAACTGGAATTCTAAACAACATTTAGAATATGGTATTTCACTAAGAAATATCACTAAATGATTGGCTATTTAAACCAGGCCATCCCTGTTTATTATAAGTCCATTAGATTCTATAATGTCTTTATTAGATCAGTCTTTTAATATTTATACAAAATCTCATTTTTTTAAAAAAAGACATAAATCTTCAGAGGCTACAGAAGCTTGCTGAATGGAGTTAAACTTTGAAGCTGCTTTAATCAAATGAAATGGAAGGCCTTGCTTTTCTGTCCTCTAAAAGAGTAGTAAATGTGTTGGGAGCATTGGTGCAGGTGAAATTTTTACTAGTTTATAATGTACTTCCTTATTTATTGTGATGCCACCTTTTTAATTTTGGGAGAACTATCATCTTTTATGATCCTATTGACCATCATTTTTTCAAAACTTGGCCTTATAAATCCTGGTGAAGCTTTTATATAAATCTATTTAGTAATTTTAATGACATATAAAGCTTCAATGATGAAAAAAGCATTCCCTGCATTTAATATTACTGAACACAAGGGTACAACCATTAATCCATTCTCTTGAGCTGTCTTCTGCAATGCTCTTTTGAAAGAGGGGGAATAAAGTTATTTCTTTAACAAGGTACAGTTGACAGCCAGAATGAATCACAGTTACAGTCAGGTATGGTGGCTCCAGAACCCTCCTCTTCCTTCCAATGCTTTTGTCTTCCAGCTTACCTTGACTCACAGGCCATTTGCCATGTACTTATCTCCATTTTAGGGTTTAATAACATAAATCAATGTAAAAACAATCCCAAACTGAATTATGAAGGTGGCAGTACTAAAACTCCAATTGGGTATATATATCTAAACTCCATTCTTTCCCATCTGTACTGGGCACTGACTTTACTCAAATGTTGGCCCAACAGAGCATTAAACACTCTAATTGCTCTGACTTCAGCTTATTAAGGTTCTTAATTTCTGGAAACTATTTTTACTCATAAGGAAGTAAAATACCTTTTTTTATGACATTGACTCAAACCAGAAAAAAGCGTTTAAAAGTATTTAGTTAGCTAAAAAGTGGAAATTTTTGAATGTGATTAAAAATGATATTTTAAGAAGATGAAGGTGGGTTTTGGTTGTATTTGGGGAGAGGGGGCAGCTTTTAGCTTTTTGTTTTTTTGTTTGAGGTGGTTTTGTTTTGATTTGTTTTTAAGAGAAAACACTATGGCAAAGAAATGGCTCCCTTGGTCTCTGCTTTTCTCCTTCCAAGAGCCAAGCCTGTACTCTCCACCTGCTGAATTTTCATTCCGTACTCAAGATCAGAAGATAAATTGGAATAAAACATAGGATAAATTTATTCCCTATGGACAATATCCTGATGCTTTACTTTTGCAGAGCTCTTCATCATCTTCTACTCAAAACCAAATTTTTGTTGCCACACAATTTTATTGTACAAAAGTATGTTTATAAACACACAGAGAAGATGTTAAATACCAATGAATAAACATTTTTCTCACAGAGATTTTAAAAAAAATATATCTAAGAAATTTGGAATTGCAAATTTCAATTGTCCTTGTTAAAACTTGTTTCTTGTTTTTCCTGTTCATGTTCTCCCTGTGTATCTTTGCAAGAGATTTCTATAAGTCTAATTATACTTCAGGAAATGACAGATCCAAGATAAAGTATCCTGTGATGACAGGGGAAAACTGATTTTGCCACACCAGTGATGTCATGTGATGTTGTTTCTTAATTTCTTCTACAGATGAAGTGATATGAAATTAAATGGTGGCTACAAGGGAAGGGAGTGTAGGAAAACTGTGTGGAGGAAACATTTTGGAGAAGTGAGGTAGGAGGATAAGTGAGGTCTGTGTCATGTGGAGGAGATAAGATGGAAGAGAAAGATTAAGCACATCTAGATTTCTGATGGTGGCTAAATCTTATAGTTCAGGAGTCATTCAGGAAGACTTTTTGTGCTAAAGGAACCATAGTCCAACTAAATGGGTATTTTTTTCTTGAGCATCATTCCAGCACAGATGATTGTGAGCTCTAATTAATAAATAAACATTATGTTCCTCCTATTCCCCCCTGGCTTATGGGAAAAGGAACACAGCAAAAGGCATCTTTACTAATCTAAAACTTATGTTGCCATGTTAACTACGCTTAAGCACTGAAATATTGATTGAAGAGAGTTTTGAGTTAAGAGCAAGAAGTATATAATGGTGTGTTTAAAGAAAAGGCAGGTTTCACCAGCACAGTTCAAGTATGACTTTCTACTGAGAAAATCTTGCAAAGTATTTAAATAATGAAACTGGAGCAAGAATTGCAAGTTTATTTTCTCACATTCTCCCCATATCCCAAGGCAATGCAGATGTCACAGCTTCACTGTTTCCTTGCTCCCTAAAAATTACATCAGCATTAAAAGGCAAATGTCTACTTAATATTTATACAAAGAGAGACACTGATGGGGTAACATTTCATCTGAAATGCTTTCTCGTTAGAGAAATTGCATTAGGAACATAACGCCTTGCGAATCTATCTAGGCCAGAAGTCTAATCAAATTAACACCACTTCAGTGCTAATGAAGACTGGTAGTCATTCACCTTAATTAGCCATTCTGAATAAATATATTTTTAGCACTGTGCCATTTAGGTAGTTCAGCTCTGCGATCCTGTCCAACTCCTCATGACCTCAGTGAAGTTACAGAGGCAGGAGGAGCATCAGCAGAGGAATCTTTGATGTCCCCCTTTCACTCCCAACAAAAACCAGGTCGTGTCCTTGGTGAATGTGTTCCCAATACAAAATGCAGATGATCACAGTTATAAGCTGCTATATTTGAAACACTGAATGGGACCTTCAGATTGGGGTCTGCACATTCCCAGTGGGATCTGTAGCTGCTGGGAGCTGCAAATCCAATTGTACAACAGCAAGAGATAGCTGGGCAGTGTGCACAGGGATTGGACTCACCTACCAGTGTCTTATCGATTTTGAATTTTCCATTGGAAATGGGAGGTTTGCTCTATGTTATAAATCTGTAAATGGACACCTCCTATAAAAATAAACATTGTGCATACGTATGTGGATATTTGTTTTACAGTGAGCATGCCCCAGAATACTTGTTATAAGAATCTTTGAAAATTCATAAAGTTTTAATCTTGGTGGCATTTAGATTTTGTTTGGTTATATTAATTATATTTGCATTTTTTTTGGGACTTCAAAGCCCATCTGGTTCCAACCACTCTGCCATGGGCAGGGAACCTTCCACTAGAAAACAAGACATACTCCCAGTTCTCTTTGAATAAAGCACAAACCATGCAGGTTCATTGCAATCAATTACAGGAGCATTTCAGTTTACTTAACAACTGTGAGTTCCATTATAGCTGCAGAATTCAATCCATACAATTAAGATGAAATGAGGTGTTCAGTACTTGCTCAGATACAAATTCAAATAAATCCCTTTAGCTTTACTAAGAACTTGACAGGCATTACATGGAGAAAATAGGCTTGAAACAGTTGGGGAAAGGTTTGTTTCACTTCCATGACTTTTCCTTTATCTGCTTACAATTTTTGAGACAGGAAGAAGACAGGCTGGGGATCTTCCTGTTTACATGTTCCAGAGGGAAACCCTTTCAAGCTGTCATCTAAAGCAAATGCTATGCTGAATGTGGAATTTTTTTTTCAGATAGAGATTTGGCATTATTATGAATTAATTTAATAGATCCAGTCTCTCATTCCTCTTTCTTTATAGGGAATATTCATTTTTTTTGGAAGAAAAATCTTTCAAAATTTTTAAGTCAAATGATGATTCTATAAATCCTTTTTTCACTGCCCTGTATGTATCATTCTGTGCAGATGCAGTGACAATCTTTAATGTATGGATATTGTCAGATATATGGACAAGATTTGCTAAAATAAAAGAAAAAATAACATTATTTAATGATTTGGGTTCAGAAAAGGAGAAATCTCCTTTATAAATTTTCTCTGGCAGTAAAACAAATTATGATTTTCCTTACCACAAACAAATCTTCCCATGGCAGTCTTTGGCAGTGATTACAAGATATATGGATTCAGATTGCAGGTCCAACATGAATTTAGACACTAAAAATGACTCTTAAGGAAAAAGAAATGCTTGAGGAATGGGATAGAGATGGTAGAGGTGCTGCCATTTCTGTGGAGAATCTCACAGCTTTTGACAATAATATCTCCATTCTTTCCACCCACAATGATGAAGCAGCAGAGGAAATGGAGGAAGCTCTCCTGTCAGACTGGATTTCAAATTCAGGAGAAACAGAAATCAGTATTTCATGGCATTAAACTGGGTGCTACTGACTGCTCAGGCAATTGTCCTGATTTGTCCCTACTCTGATGCTGACTCATTTTGCCCCTTGAGTCCATCATTGCAGACATCTCAGGATTATTTAATTCCTTCAGACATCTCCACGACTAAAATTTCACCAAAGTTTGCAGATAACTCACTGTTGGAGCTTTTACTCTATGGTCCAGAAAAGAAGGCATTTTAAGTAATGTCTTGTGCCTCTAAAAATTGGGATCCTCAGGTATCTCATTATATTTGTCCCCTGGGTTTTGTTCCCACACATTTGGGAATTGTCACAGTGAAACCTGCATGGTCTCCACTATGTGTGAATGCAAAAAGGTAGAAGATGCCAGGTAAAATGCGTATCTTTATCCAGAAATATCTTTCTGCATAATTCTTGACATGCTGTCCAGTTCCCTTATTTTTGAAATTGTATTGTTTTGAGGAGGAAGGTTAATATAAATTTAGTGGTTCCTACAAAGAGCATAGAGCTGAGAATCAGCCAATGTCTGGTTCAAAAGACTGGAGGATTTTTATTTAGTTATAGTTTTTGGGTGAAAAGTGAGTCAAAACTTGCAAAGAGAGGAAATACCATTTCTTAGACATTCTTATTGGCAGCTGGAAAAATAGACAAGCTTCTGCTTTCACTGGAACTTTGGTTCTAAAGCAGAACCAGAGAGCCTCAAGCTAAGCAGAGTTTGGAAACTGCTCTGGATACAACTTAATTATGTTAGCTGATTAGACAATTTCAAAGAAAAAAGGCAGTTGGTATCTGAGCAGAGCAGGGTACTTAATCAGAACAGAAGTAATAACATTTGTAGCCCCTGTGGTTAGTGGAGATAGAAAGGCAGGTAATTATAGCACAAAAGCTGGTGACTAGCTGGAATGAGATTTGAGGGAAATTATTATGTGTCAGATCGCTGTGCCTCTTTTGATACAATTATTTTTGACACCCAATCGAGTTGTGATTGTGTTTCCAGGCATAGCTTTGAAGATTGTTCCTAAGTTTTTACTAAACAGGACACAGAAGTTATGCACATAGAAAATACCTGAAGATAACATGATGTTCTTCACCGGATCAGTTGCATTGACCAATTCCATGATGGTGCACAGCTACAGCTTGGACTGACCCTTGTCATTTCCATGAGTACCATGACGCCATGGATGAGTTCTTTCTCATTTGGGGATTCACTGCTTGTTCATATGCGTTACTCAAGGCCTTATTTCATCATCTCAAAGGTTTTTTCCAACCTGGTTGATTTTGTGGTTCTGGGGTAAGCACTTTGTATTGCATTGCTTTTTTAGAAACCAGTTCTCCAGGAAACATGTCCACATTTGTCTCAAACAAAAAGAACATTTGATAGATAAATAAGCAATCCTTCCATCTGGGAGTTCATATCACAGAAACTTTAAAATAGAACTTTCCTGTTATTTTAGTGTGTTCTGGTTACTTCCTATACATATGGATGGCACAGACAGAATCAGCAATTTTACAAATTTTCTGTGGACTAGCAAAACTTATAAAGCCTAATTTCCTAAAATTTTGGGCATTGTGCAACTCTCTGCTGTTTAACAAGATTCAAGCATATCCTCAGCCTTTTCCACTGTTGAAGGTCTTTGCATCTAAACTGTATGAAAAATCCATCTTGTACTCTAATCTTCCCAATGAAGTGTCACTGACAGAGTCATTCTCTTAGTGCTGTTTCCATGAAAGATCCAGAAGATTGATGTACCTGAAGCTTTTTCTCCTCTGTCAAATTTGTGTGAAACTGGTCCTGAGGATCGATTAAGGTTAAGAGGATGGAAGAAGCAGCCACACAAACACTGACAGCATGGCTGCCTTTACTTCCTCCCTCTAAGAAAGCAAACTAAAAATCAAACCACAAGATTTTATCTCTGCTTCATAAAAAATGCCTCCAGCTACAGGGGAGAATGGGACCTTAGCTGGCAGTGCTGGCAACTGAAGGAAAACTTGCTCCAGTTGCCAATGACACAGTGGGATAGACTGTAAAACAGGGATGTCAATAACCTAAAATGCTTTCATGGATTTGCTTTAGAACTTGCTGAGTGGCAGAACTTGGATCTTAATTGAATGCTCCTTGATCAAATGTGCAGAAATGGTTAGGACAGGGAAATTATGCCCTCCAAGTCTGAAGGGCAGGTGGGTGGTTTAACTTTTGCAAGGGAAGGTTTAGATTTGGTATCAGGAAAAACACATTCACCAAAACATTGGAACAGCCTTCCCAGGGAAGTGATGGAGTCACCACCCCTGGAGGGACTTAAAAGATGTGTGGATGTGGCATGGTTCAGTGCTGGGTTAATGGTTGGAAATGATATTACAGAGGTATTTTCCAACCTTAATGACTCTACTCTGTAGAAAGGCTAGGTCCTAGAAGTGATAAAAGAAGGCAAACCCTTGGTATTTCATGAGTCTGTGCAATTCAGATGCCTGTGCATCTGAATTTCAGATGTGGAAATTCAGACCATTTCAGGAAGTGGAAACCTTGTCAGTGCTCCCAGGGACTGATTGAAGCTGAGGATGCAAAGAGAAAGGACTGTTATGAGCTCCCTGGAAAGAGGAACCAATTTCACCCTGAAGCCCCAAGATAAAATCTCTCAGATCAATCTGGACGAAGCTGTGTTTGGTAGAGCAGAACTAGAAAACAACACTGAGAACCTTCTAGTTATTCTCCTGAGTCCATCTGCTTTTGCAGATGTAGAAAATGGAATTCAGCCAAACACTGACTCTTTTTCACACTGCTGTATCACAAAGGAATCCCATATGGTGCCTTTCACTGTGCTGTGTTATAACATGCTGGAAGAAAACACAGAAGCCCCCTTTTCTTACCCAGAGGACTTGCAGATGAAGAAGAAGATGGCAGAGTCAAGGCACAGATATTTGGGGAAAGTAGAAATAAGAGTATTGGTCTGCAGACAGAAAAAATGTGTACAAAGATATCGGTGTCTGTGTGTGGGAAGTTTTATGGGTCTTACAGTGAAAGAAATTAAAAAGACCAATGAAGTAAAGTGAATACTTACAGATCAATCCCTCTGAATGGGATTGTCATGACCTAGGACATGAGAAATCCCAAAGATATTTTTTAAAAATATATGGCACAGCTTTGTTTTGCTCCCTATCAGAGAGCAGTCAGGTGGAATGTGTTAGTTATGGAGATATTAAGTTCTTTGTTTATAATTTGTTTATATTACAAGCTCCAGGGAGTCTGACAGATGCTCAGATTTATGTATTTATATAGATACAAACATACAGTAACAGCAACATGATTTGGAAATCCTAGAGAAAAACAAGTACAAAGAGCAAAAGAACACCAACAAATGCAGAAAGACCTCAAAAAAAAAAAAGCATTACCTCATACTGTTTAAATTCTTCTCTTAGCTCTCTGCATGACACTAAACTCTTTTCTCAAATTTTTCAGGCATTGACACTCTTGAGGCAGAGAAACAACTCCTTCATAGAAGGAGTTAATTTCCTTTAAGTTATTTTCCAGAAAAACTGGAATATGCATGGATATGTACAGCATTCTGCAGGGTTTTCCTCACAGCCCAGCAGCTTCCTGCTCCTTTAGTACAAAAAGTGAAGGATTGCAAATACTAGAGGAAGGAGAAGAGACTGCAAGGAACACACAGACCATGTGAGAATTTGGCAAAGATCTTCTGTGTAAGGTTGTTTCCAGTCTAACACTTTTGTGAAAGGGAAGGCAGCATATACTTCAAAGAATTGCTCTTTCATGAGTACCATTATCAGAAATCTTTGTGCAGCCACCTAGAAAATTCCTGTGAGGATTTTGAATTCTTCCACTGAGCAGCAAAGCTATTCTGTGATGAGGTAAGGAACCAACAGCAAGTCATTGAGAGTGATGGTTTGAAACAGTAGCTGCATCAGCCAATTTTCAAGTGGTCCCTGGGGATGAAAAATGTTGTCACAGTCACTCCCTGAGTAACAAAATATGAAAATCAGTCTGCATAACTTATGGAGAAGAAAAAGACTCAGTTCATTAAGTGGTTTAATGGCAATGACCTGCTCAGCCCTGCTCCTTCAACGTGCTGCTCGCTCAATAACTGTGCAGTTGTGCTCTCCTAAAAGGAGATGGGTCATGAAGGGAGGTGGGCACCAGGGAAAGCAGCTTTGCACTCTCCACACCTCTCTCAGTCCAAACCCCATTACTCCTGTCCTATTTCATCATCTGCTGGCACTTGTCTGATGTCAGAGCCCTGAACGCATCCCCACCTCTCTGGGGGTTTGGGTTCTGGGGCTCAGGGCCCTGAGAGCAGAGGAGGGATGTGGAGATCCCCTCCAGAGAACTTTGTGGGGGGAAGTGGAGGTGTTAGCTCTAGCCAGGTCTGGACAGAAGATTCTGGACGTGATGGTTTCTCATTTGGACTAGGTTGTTTATTATATCTCATCTAATTTACACTCTCACATGGTGTGAGCTCTGTCTAACAAGACAAGAAAATGTCTACTTCTACTTTGTTTCAAGGACTTTTAAGCAATAAGCAAAACCAATTAAAACCCAACACTTAAGTTATTGTTATTTATAACCCAATTAAAGATCACTCATTGTCTGCAATGCGGTTTTCGCTAACCAATTAGAAAAGATCACCCAAACCCGAGAAGAAGGAGGAAGAAGTGAAGAAGGACCCAGACAACACCCAAATCCCTCCACATTGTCTCATACATATATATATATATATTACTATTCTACATCCTAAACCCCTTAACTTTAAATATTTCACCCTGTGACATTACACACTTAGTGGCTTGAAAGCAAAATGAATGAGAGGCTCCAAGTCAGAAATACAATTTAATAAGAAGAAAAAAAGTAAAATAAAATAGAATAAATGCAATAATACAAAAGACCACTGACAGAGTCAGATACAACTTGAGCAGGGTAATGGAAGCAGTCCAGATGAGGGAGTCTTCCTGAAGCAGTAATCCTATAGAAGAATCTGGTAGCTCTGGTCCTCTGGGAATTCAGTAATTAAGGACTGCTTGTATTGTCCCAAATCCCAGATTATATCCAAGTGAGAATGCTTGGCTCCTCCCCCTGGGCGGAGCATCTCACAATGGGATGATTTGTCATACAGGGGGTCCTTGATGGCCCATTAAAGAGACATAGCTCCTGCAGGGAGTTATCTATGAGTCATGCAGCAGGCATTTGATGGGCCATTAACAGAAGACACATTAACAGAAGACACATTAACAGAAGAGGGAGGGGGACCTGGGAGAACACTGCTTCAGCAATTGGATTCAACAGTTCATGAAGATGCACTTTGTGCACATCCTGTACTACAACCCAGGACAACACTTCTATACAACTACACACATACACACTCCCAGTGCTGTCACTCAGTTTTGGAAGCCATTCCCACAGCCTCAGGTCAAAGGCAGTGTCCTCCTGAGGGTCATCACCTGTCAAAGCAGAAAGCTTGATATTTTCAGCATCCAGGGTTCCAACATGGAGACACCACAAGGGCTGAGCCCAGCTGGGGGTTTCTGCTGGACACCTCACTGAGCTTGGCTCCTGGTGGGCAGGACAAGAGGGAAGGGATTTGTCCCTTTTGGGAGCAGCTGAAAACTAATCAGAGCATTCAACATTGGCAAAAGGAGGAATGCAAAAGCCATTTCACAAAAATCATCTACCTGTAGCAGTGCCTGCAGGTAATCAATTTAAATTCCTCCTGCCTCAGATGCAAGCCCAGCAGAGTCACTGCTTCAGACTAACTTAAACTTTTCTGAAATTGGTTGCCTATAAAATAATTGTATTTCATGGTACAGAGCAAAGCTGTGATTAAACCATCTTTGGGACTGTAGCATCTTGGAAAGCTCACCTGTCATCCTGCAGTGTGAGATAGTGTCTCATTTTGAATTCCCTCTGCAAAATCATCTTTGCACAATGGAGTTGGAGGGGGAGAGTATGTTGTGAATTTGTGCCTGACCTGACAGGTTCCCAGTAAGCTGTGACAAGGAGCTGCAGGAGCAGTTATTGCAACAGGTAATGCCAATATTCACTTTGGAAAAACAGTAGGAAAAGAAAATCCAAAGGGATAATTACCTCAGTAGGTAAAATCAAATTATTAAGTACAAACAAGGGACAAAAACTTTATTTAAATAAATATTTAAATGTAAAATTTTAATGTATTTTAAATGTAAAAATGGATTTAAATGTAAAAAACAGTGAACTTCTTTGGGGCTTGAGTCTCACAGCTGAATCAATTGCTATCTTCATATGCTAAGCAATATTAAAGTTACTTGAAAGACAAGATAGATTAAAAACCCCACATAAACACAGATCCAAATGACCAATTTGATCCTTTGAGGGGGAAAAGAACATAACTAATTACTTCACCATGAGTCACACAGCCTGTATTTCCTCTCTGGATGCAGAATCTCTTGGTGCTATTTCACCACTGGCAGAAAGGTTTGCAATAACTGAGCAGACCAACACCCACAGCAGCCATAGGTCCAAGGCAGCCCATTTATCTCATGGCTGATGTGACACCCACTGTGTGACCTCATGGGTTGTCATCCTTTTCTCACTTCTTGGGAAAGATCAGGGGAAAAAACCCTAATTAGAGCAATCTAAGGATCTAATTGAAGTGTATGGAGGCAAAAGAGTTAAACAAGTGGATTTTGCCCAACCTGGTATTTTGAGCAGTGCTCAAAGGGAAGAACACAGGCTGCACAGCTCAACTGGGGCATGAAGAGGTTGGGGCAGCCTTTGCCAGAGTCCTCACTGCACAAACCAGAATTATTTTAGGCAATTCCCAGACAATTCCTGAGACTTGGGCTCATTTCAGAAAGACCAGCTGGGTGATGTTTTGGATGTTAAGAAAGTTTAGCTGTATGGATGAGGCCAGGACATATCAGTTAGGACCAGAGGATGCCCCCCAACATTGTTTATTTTACAAGTCCACCTTGAGTGGGTTTAGATTTTCTAGTTCCATTCTGCCAATCACATTTGCATAAGGCAGTATTTTGGCCAAAATTCTCAGCTCCTCTTTGCAAAGTCCTGACCTAAATTTGTATGGAGTATTTTTTTAAATATGCCGAGATGTTGTATTAATATATAATTATATAGACTATTAATATATACCATATAGACTGTATAGTCTATGCTGATGACTATCAATATTCACTGGCCTCAGTGGTAATACACCTGAGGAAAAGCCAAGGTCATTATTAATTTAGTGGTCCAATCACTCTGCATACTGTTGAATGGGAGTGAGTCAGTGAATCCTGTGTCATCTCAGACTGCTACACTTACTCAGCTAATCCAACCAATCGCAAAGTTTGCTAGTAAAATTTTAATTCCTGAATTAATTCTTGAAAGGAGAAATTACATGAGTGGTCCCAAGGGTAGCAAGGATGTGAAAACTGAGAGGTGAAATAACACTTATTCACCAAACTAAAGTCAGGATATGCTTATTTGCCTACCTGCCTCCCTGATTACCAGATTTCAAAACACCAGTTTTGCTGACCTCCAAGAACAGAAACTCACCAGGTTGAAAGCCAGGCTTAATTGAAAGCATAAATTAAATATATATAAATTTTATCTCTGTATATGAAATTATGTGCTGAATTTTATAATGCACTCTTATGCTGTACAAGAATTAATTTGAAGTTGCAGGGAAAGAGCCAAGGAGGTGGAACTGAAATGGGATTTATTTGAGGTCTACTTCTGGTCAGGCAATGTTTATCAGTATATCTTTTCATGAATGTCCTCATTTTCTCTTTTCTTCTATCTTTGCCCATCATATCTAACTGGTAAGTTAATTTGGGATTCATCTCACCTATCTTGCTGCCTATAATGCTGACATTTATATCTGATCTAACCCCACAGGCTTCCTCTTTAATCAATGGAGAAAGATGGGTTCTTTTAGTCTGCATTTCATTTGAGCTATTTTAGACATCAGCAAAAGCTGATGAGATAAATTCCCTCCTAAATATGCTTATTTCTCTCATTAGAATATGAAGGAATACTGGGGCAACTGCTGTGGGTGGAAGTGTCCACATTTAATAGATAAAATGAATGCCTTTGGAGCCAGCACTGTGCAGTATCAGCATGTAGAAAAGGATGATGGAGCACCTTTCCTAGGTGGAAAGGCTGAGAGAATTGGGACTGTTCAGCCTGGAGAAGGGATTGCTCCAGGAGACCTTAGAGCACCTTCCAGTGCCTGATGGAAGACTACAAGACAAATGGAGAGCGAATTTACAAAGGCATGGAGTGGTAGGGCAAGGGATAATGGATCTCAAGAGTGAAATTCCGTTTCTTTGTGTTTGTTTTTATTTAAGTCAGTCACTGATGAGGGACCACCCTCAGCAAGGCACTGGATGTGATGCACACCAGTCCTTGCCTGGAAGCTGAGGAGGGAGACTGCTCTGAGCACAAGCATCTGAAACCTGCTGGAAAACCTGTCCCCTTGGCAGTGGTCTGGAGCACAGGTTCTGTGTTCTGCCATCAGCCTCAGTCACAGGGGTCTCCTTTCTGTGGCAGTGCTTTTAGAGATGCTGTGTATGAGGAATAAACTGAGTGTGAGTGGCATAAATTTAGAACAGTTGCATTTTTTCAGTAGTGACTTCCCAGAAAACTGCACTGCAGCACATGAAATGAAGGAAAGGGACTGGACCACGAGGGGCTGTGGGCTGTGTACCTCAGCCTGGGTTTTTGCTCTCCTCCCCCACATCTCTTGCTTCCTCTCACATACACTTTAGAGTGTAAATTGATAGCACACCTACCTGTGGGACTTGATTTCACACACATAAAATGTTTTAGGTGTCTGAATGTGGTGACCTAGTCTGTATCTGCAGGCTGCATGTTCCACCCGTGCTCCACAAGCAGAAAGCAGTATTTATCCATAAACCCAGGATTTTAATGCACTGATTTCCCTGCTGTGATTTGTAATAATGCGTTGTTCTGATTTTGGCTTGTCCAGTACCCAGAAAGACCTTGGAAAAGAGGGAGGAGAAAGGCTAAAGATGGATTCCTTTCAGATATGAGAGAGGCTCCTTCTATTTGTGGGGAGAACTACACTTGCATGATGTTCGTTATGAGGAGAAAGAAGATGTTTCTGTTGTACTGAAGAAGGAAGGGGAGATATCATTTTAGAAATATGGGGTCAAAAGTCCTATTCTAAATAATCATGGAGATAAATGCAATCTATTAAAATACAAGGTTTGGGAGACTCCACAGCTCTATTTCTAATTTCTCCATTAGCTGGTAATGAGCAACCAGACTTCCACTGCTCTAGTTTTTTTCATTTCAAAATGAAATGAAACTTTCTGCATGGAGACTGCTTAATTAATTGACATTTGTACAGCAATTTCAGATCTTTGGAGAAAAAGTCTGGAGAAGAGCTAAGCCTTATGAGAACAAATAGCTCGCAAAACTCAAGACTGTTCACAAAAACCTCTCTGCTAATGGAATAAAAAAAAAAGCCACAGTGAATTTGTGTGATCCTTGCAACATGTTCTCCCCCTGTCCTTTAACACTACCTATAGTAAAATAGACAAAAGACACAAACAAAGCAAAAAAGGGTAGGTTCTGGAGTCTTGGGTGAGGGAGAGAATGAAAAAGCTCTTTTCACAAGGGACTAGGTTCAGAAGAAGTAAAAAAAAAATCAATTAATGAAGGCAGAAGAGGAAATAAAGGGGTTGTGAGTTGAATTCAAGGTGGCCTTGTGATGGGTCTGTGCTTCCTTGTCTTCAAGGAGCCAATGTATGTGTATAGGTACTAGCCAAAGTATTGATTCCTAATGATGGGGAACAGAACAGGGGGAAAGAAGCTAAAACTGACTCACCATTTACCCAGGATCTTGTGCCTTTCTATCACAAGGGGAAGCTTCTGAAAAGTGGAAGACGAAAACAAATTGAACAGTTACTCCTGATTTGTAAATCATCAATTCACTCTTTCCACATAACAGGGGTGTTTCAGATGCTTTAGGGAGCAGCAAGAGGAAGAGGCTGCAGTGATGATGAGGATGGAGAATGCACCATGTTGACAGTGTCTGGTTTGCTTGGCTTGATGAGCCAGATGTTCTGTCTTTGACTGAGCTGCAGCAGCACAGTTTCTTTTTTACCAAATGAGCTGTGATGCCAGATGCAGCTGGTCAGCATGACATGAAATTTGCTGAATGACTGATCTGATGGATAATCAAGGAAGCTGCTGGGTTGTGCTGGAAAGCAGGTGGGAGATGTTTTTCTGCAGTACCACATGTAGTGGGCTCAAATTCTGAAAAACTCTCTCACCATTCATGAGTTGCTAAAACTGTCCCAGAGCAGTAAAGAATAGCACTCTGCTACTCACAGGGCAATAGCAGCCCCTTGCCTTCTGAGACCTCGAGGAAGTCTGCACTGCCAGTGGACAAGATGTGTTTTCCTGGAGCTCCTGGATTTATACCAGGCAGCGCTGTGACATGAAGGCATTCAGAAAACTGAGTGTGGAAACCCTTCCATCCTCCAAATCTGCTCATCTGATGAACTGCTGTCTTTTAAAAGCCTTATCTAACCCTGTTGTGGGGAAAAATAGCCAGAACTGGACTAGAAGAAAACTTGAAATTTACTGGGAAGGTGTGAAGCATGGTTTCCTCCTGCTGCAGGGACAACTGTTGTTGCTCAGTGCTGCAGAGTAATCCTTTTCCTCCCACTCTCTAGGAAGGCAGGATCAGGAACAGTGAACACACTTTGCATTTCTGCCAGGGATGAGGAAACAAAGGGCAATGACAATAAATCCCTCCAGCACTGCAGCTTCTTGTCTCTGTTTATCAAGGCTGTGGTATCAGATGAGATGTCTCTTGGCTGCCTTTTGAGGTTAAACACAGCCTTGGTACACACATTCCTTGTCCCTCTATGCTTCAGTTGCTCCACTTCTTTAAGGGTTAATGACTACTGGAACCCTTTCTTGGCTCCATGGCAGTGCAGACTAGTGTGATGTCCTATTCATAGGTCCCAAGCACTCTTTTCCCCTGCAGCTGTGAAATCCAGAACCCTTTCTCACACTGGCTTTCATGTCAATCTATCTTGACTCCAGTCTCTCAGAGTTTCTTTGTATTTCTGTATTCCATCTTCTCTCCACTGCCACCTTTCTGCTCAGGTTTTGTTCTCCTTGCAGAACTGCATTTCTCCTGACAGAACACAGAACCTCAGAATATGCTGAGTTGGAAGGGTCCCACAAGGATCATTGAATCCAACTCCTGGCCCTGCACAGGACCATCCCCAGGAGTTCCACCCTGTGCCCCAGAGCCATGTCCAAACACTTCAACTCTGTCAGGCTGGTGCTCTGAGCACTGCCCTGGGGAGCCTGTTCCAGTGCCCAGCCACCCTCTGGGTGAAGAAACTTTTCCTAACAGCCAACCTAAACCTCCCCTGACACAACATCAGGCCATTCTTTTGAGTCTCATCACTGGTCACCACAAAGAATTCATCACTGCCTGCCCCTCTGCTCCTCCTCCCCAGAAACTATAACTGCAGTGAGGCCTCCCCTCAGTCTCCTCTTTTCCAGGCTCAGCAGACCAAGTGACCTCAGCTGCTCCTCACACAGCTTCCCCTCAAGGTCTTTGACCATCTTCACTGCCCTCCTGTGGAGGCTCTCTAATAGCTTAATATCTTTTTATATTGTGGCGCCCAGAACTGCACACATTGTGGCATTGATTTGTTTGTGTTGCCCTTGTTCCTGTTTTCATCTTTCTCTTTCTTTCTGTATTACTTAGATCAGAAGTTCCTGGCAGTAAGGACTTTCTTTTCATCTGTGCTTAGCATGGCAGGCACGGATCCCCTTTCATCTCTTCTCAGTTTTGTAGTAAAACTCCTTCATTCTTAGGTGAGATGTTTGGGCAAGGAAAGATTGGAGTCTGCAGTAGCAAGAACTGTCTTCTTGTGTACGTGGGTGTTTTCAGGACCAGCTTCCAGAGTCAGAGCAAAATTTTGTTTCTTTAAATTCCCTTCACCTAGTTTAAATGCAGCACATTCACATGACACTCTTCATCCCAAGAGCATTTGTAGCATTTCTTCAGAGGCCTGCCAGTATATCTCTGAATTTGTCCTACTAATATCAGCTGAGCTAAAATTCAACAAAACTAGATCAGGGACAGTACGTGCAAAAATAGTTTGCCACAACTTTGCAGTTGGATATTTACAGTTCTCTGGAAACTTCATCCTAATTCTTGGCAGCAGTCAAAAAAGCAAATAAAATGTTAGGATGCATAAGGAAAGTAATGAAGAAAGAATCAGAACAGATCATTATGGCACTGTATAAATCTATGCCTTGCCCACATCCAGAATACCAATGAGCCCATCCTGAAAAGGAGCTGTTTAGACCTGGAAATAGTAGAAAGATGGGGCATGAAGATGCTCAGAAACAAACAAACAAAAAGTTATTCAAGGAGGATGAAAAAGAGTGAAAATGTATGAAGAAGAAATGGCTGAAAGGAAAATATGACAGAGGAATCTGCAATAATGAGTGCCGTAAAAAAGTTGAATTGAAAAAGAAAAACCAAATTATTTTTATTTCAGAACAGTTACTGAACAGTTACAGAAAACCTAATAAAGTAACAGTGCTTTTTCACCTAATGCCTAATAAAACCATGGGAGTTACTGTGGGAGAGTAATTGGGATGCCAAAGAATGGCCTTACATGCGTTAAAAAAGATTGAGTGAGGAGAAAAATCTAGCAAGGAGAAAGGGCCACTAAAAACTATTAAATGTGATAGGAGGAGTGCTTTTAGGACCTCAGAAATTCCCTAAATTAATCAGAATTTGTAGCAGGATTAACTAACATGCCTATTCTAGTTCACATGTTCACCAAGCATCTGTTAATGTGCATTATGAGAAACACTAGATTGTTCTAAGGCAGTTCTTGCCTAGTGTTGCTGTGCTTGTGTTACTACAGCCTAATTTTTGAAAATATGAAGAGAAAGTTGTATTCCAACAAGCAAAACCAGAGACTGACAATTTCCCAGCCAAAATAGAGGTAAAATTAAAAGAATCAGTTTCAGCTGAAAAAACAGGTCCCAAGTCTTTCACTTTAATATTTAAAATTTCAAGCTACAGACACATAAATGTGTTTATGGGGGAGTAGGGCTAAGGTATGCACTATTTCATTATTAATACAAATAATTTTTTCATGCTAGGAGGAAAGATGCCCAGAATACTTCTGAAATTTTTTAATACATAATGGATGTGTACCTTACATATTCCTCTTCCTATACATCCATACATAGGGCAGGTTTATTTTGTCTTTCTTCTCCTCCTTTCCCCAGCCCACACCACACACTCTGAAAGGATCCACTTGAGAGGGCTCAGTCAGGTGTTACCCTCAAACCCCTCTACATGAAGAGGCAGAGAGAATCCTATGGGTTTTATTCACACCTCTGTGGGTCCAGCCTGGCAGAGATGTGGCAAAAATCAATTAGCGAGACAGCATGATTGAGTGTGTCTTGAAAAATCAGAAAGGTTTTAATACAGAAAGAAAATAATACAAAAACAAAGGCATAGCCAAGCACAGTATAGAGACAAGTCTCCTACTTGCTACAACACCTTGAAAAACATGGAGTTTCTTTGTTGTCTCTCTTTAGTACTTAACAGTTTAGGTGAGCTTTTTGGCTCTTGGCCCAATGAGATGAACTTTGCTTTGAGTTACATTCTTGGAGCCCAATCCACACTTCTGTGCTGACTCTGAGCCAATTACAATGAGAAACCCACAGAACTTTCCAGCTAACTTCCTAAAACGTCTAAAGGTAAATTGAAACTCTCTCTCTATTTGGAAGCACCACAGAATCTCCTTCAGCTGGGCAGCAGGGAAGGACTAAATAAATTATTCCATGGATAAAAACAAGAAGAGCAGGTTTGATTGCAGTGGAACATGTTTTGTTTCAGTACTAAAACTCCTCCAGAGCAGCTGTTCAATCCTCATCCAGCCCTCAGCACTGTCCATGTCTGAGTGATTTCCACCAGCTCACTGAGACCAGCATCTGCCTCATGAGGTTTGCTCCCTCAGGCATCCTCCATCAGGATTTTTCTTGTGTGTGCCATGTTATGTTTTGTTAAGCAGGAATTGTCTTGGGGCAGGTGTGGATGACATTTTTTTAGGTGACCTCTCACGTCATCTAAGATAAAGTCAGGCATTTGTGATGTTATATGTATCCAGAGGAGGAAGGAACAATCCAGACCTTCTACTCATCAGTGCTGCAGACCCAGGCACCTGCATCAGATTAAGAAAAATCTTTTGGGACCTTTCAAATCCTTCCTTCATCCCTCCCTTAGTTCCCTCCAGGAATCCAATATGTATTTAGGAGGAATAGTTGAAAAAACAGTCCAAATCTCTATGCAAACCCCTTGAATCAAAGAGGGGAACCAGGTGCCACATCCTGTCCCTGCACAGAGATGAGCTGAAGGTGTTCAGTTTAGGTTCTATATCTAACTTAAGGCTTTGTGCTGCCCCTTGTTTCAAGACTTTTCACATCTTTAGGATGTAATATGCAGGTGTTAATGGGAAAATCCTTCCCCAATAATCAGGAAATAGAGAAGCTTGGAGCCAAGGGGAAGGGAGATTAGTGGGAGTTCTGACACAGATGTAGTAAAGGGAGTGGGTGGTGTTTGATTTTCTGTTCTTAGAGTCTTTATTTTTGAGATAAGACAGTAGCTAAGACACTAAAATTAAATTCTGAGGGGGACTCTGTGTTTCAGCATCTTCATTAGTGCATGGATCTAAAACAGGCTGTGGGTGTGGGTGTTCCTTTCCTATTTTAAGTTAGCAAATTCTTCAGGGCCTTCCCTGTTCTGTTTTAAAAATAGCTGATTATTTCTTAGCTGTGCAAAACCCCCTGGAATTTACCAACTTCAGAGCCTTGCAGCCCCCCAGGAAGTTTTGGGTGTTATCTTTGGTCCGGGACCACTGTGTGGTAAAGGTTTTGTTTGTGATGCTGCTGTTTGGGACACACTGAACCTGCTGGCAGCAGTTGTCAGTAGGAGACTTGTGATTTCTTCTGCCCACTGACAGCAAAGTCAGAAAGGGACCAGTGTCTTGAAGTACAGGATGCTAACACCCTGATGAACTGATGGGTTTATCAGTTCCAGGTGGTGTGAAGATGGAGCTAGGCAGGGTCAGGTCGATATAAATAAGAGCCTTTGTGATTAATTTTGGTGTCTGGGCTAGTACTTAGGTGGAAAAACGAGCATTAGCCTATAACTGTTTTTTCTGTACAGCTCCTGCTTCCCCAGAGCAGAGAAGGTGGGATGTTCCTAGAGGGAAACCTGATGGTGCTGTCTGCTTTCCCTGTAGCATCTGTCTCTGAATTACTTGAGTAGCCACACACAGAGTGTATGAGACAAGAGATTTTGTTTATGCACACTGGGTAGTGAAGAGGAAAGGAAGACTGGTCAGCCTGCTTGGTTTCACTGATGAAAACAAGTCCTGGAGTCTCTTCTCTGAGATAAACAACACGGTACAGTGACACTGCCCATACTTCTGTTCCCATTCTTTGAGGAGCTGCCTCACCCCCAAAGCATAGCTGAGAAATTGTCATTACAGCAGCATATGCAAATCGGTGCACAGATGATCAGATGCCTTCTGATTTCTCTCTTCCAAGGAGAATGACTTTTATTATCAATCCATTAAAATAGGATGGGCTCATAGAGGTCTCTTGCATGTTGCTGGAATCCTGCATGGTTTATGGATCAGTAACAGGACCATCTATTGTGGGGACAGAGCTGCTGTTTGTGCTCATTAACTCCGTATACTGAACACCTTAATGAATGAATAGGGGCAGCTATTGTTCCCATGCTGTGGTCTCTTTACAGGAGTAAATGGCTCAATTAGGTTACATCTTTTATTTTGCTGATCAAAAGCAATGGTCCACAAAACACAATAATGGCCTTAAGCTTTTCAGCTTGAAAATTTACCCATATTTGAATAATAGGATTGAGAAAACAATTTTTTTAAAAAAAATTGTTTTATATTCAGTGGCTGAAAAATTAAATGAATTCTCACACACCTGCAGCTGAGCTGGGTGCCTTCTGATCTCAGTGTAGCATTTGGGAAGATAGATGCACCACAGGATCTGCACCTACTCTGGGATTAGCCCTTGGAGTCTTTTGAAAAGAGCAACTTGAGCACTTTGCCAGGTGCTCTGGTACCTGAATGATGCAGGAAGCTTGTGCACACAAATTCATTTTTGCTTCTGGTCCTGCAAGCCCAGCCTGCCATCTGTTTTCAGTGTAGTTATGTGCTGCATAACTAGTCAGAGAACACTGCTACTGAAACAATTACCATGTGAAAGCAAACACAGCCTTGGCTTTGTTTCACAATCCACAGCTATAGGATATGCAGCTCTACAGTGCACAAAACCCTCCCTCTTTAAAGTGTAACACTGCTCTCCTCACATATATTTGGTCTTTTCCCAGCTGTAAATATGAGTTCCCGCTCTTTTGATCCCACTGCTGTCACCAAAGTGGTGACACAACCACCTTGCACGGTAGGGTTTTGCCCCTTCTTGGACCCTATTGTGAGGGGAGGATGCCTTTTCTCTGATTGCCTTTCCCTTTCCATGACCCTGACCCAGCTTTAGGATGGGTAGCAGCTATCTCCATTTGAGAAAACCTCTCAAGACTGACACGCTTTGAGCAGAGCCCTTCTAATTACATTCCTCACAGGATAACCATCCTGAAGGAGTTGCATAATCCTCCCTTGCACTGTCCTGATGATGAGCTGCAAATTGACACTATGTAAAAATAGTCGAAGCTTGGCCTCCTTTCTTCTTTTGAAACTGTTTTAGAGAGCTTCTCTCTCTTCAGAGCATCACTTACAGATTTGGTTATTTGCATGTGGTGTGACTTCCTTTAAATTCTGTTTTATTCATATCTCTCTCTCTTTTTCCTTTGCATGCCTGTAGTATTATGTCTGGGTTTTACTGTTTTTTAATGTATAGAAAAACCTGTCTGGCTGCAAGTAAAAGATTCTTCATTTGTGTGAGATTCCTTCATTCAAAACCAGCTCTTACTAAGTGCAGTTTTATGTTATTAATAAAAAACTAAGACCCTTGTAGAGGACCAGGTCAGGAAGGGAGAACTTGGTTTAATCACATCTTTAAATATATGTGCAAGGATGAGATGAAATTAAAGAATAAAGACTGTTTTCCTCTCTGGAATCTTAGCCTAAATTAAAGTCCATGATATTCAGTTCACTAAAGAGGAAGAAAAACCTAAATAGCAGGGCTAAAATGTTGAGAAAGAGTTGAAGGAACAGAGATAGTATTTGACTGATACTCACTGTGATGAAAATCTTTTCTCTGGGCCAGACTTCTTGGAGTGAGTGTTCAGAATGAACATTGAAAATATTCTGCAAACTGATGAGTTTCTGTCAGGAAATCCGACTGGTTATGACTGATAAAAATGAAAATGTGAATCACTTTATAATTTCATATCACAGATTTCATTCATACAGTCTGAGTAAGCTGAATCTTTTTTTCATTTCTTTTTCATGCTCACACTTTTTAGAATAACAAAGACCATAGAAGTGGCTGGATAAGTAGACACTGAGCTAATTATATCTGTGAATGAGATCAGAAATGCATTGGTGAAAAGATTCTGTATAAGCACAGAGGATGAAAACGTCTTTGCCCTGACATGAAATCAACCTCCAATTAAATGGATAAGATAAAGCAATAAGTAGAGAAGAGGTAAATTGCAACTTTCACTTCTTACAAATGATGAATTAGAAGATTTATCTGAATGACTCAGGTAAACAGTTGAGTCAGATTAGTTTAATAAATCCCCTTACATCAGCTGAGTCTCAGTAATTTATTCTTCTGCTCATTAAAGGCAACCCTAAGCGGGCAGGTTTAGCCATATGCATGGGGACACATTAATGCACCTCAGCAGAAATGTCTGCTGATACCACCTGGGAGCAATGCTGGGATCATGCCTTGTGGCTGAAGTGAATGAACAAAAGCTGACCAACTGAAACAAGCAAAGAATATTTTTTTTTTTTTTTTCAAAGAGGACTTAATGTGATGTTGAGATCAGGTGAATGAAATATAAATGGAAAGGCCCTTTACTTCCTGAGATACCAGGATAGTCTCTGATACCCTGAGGCTTGTGTTATTCTGGGAGACATTCTCAATGGACAGAATGAGGAAGAATGATCTGCTTTCTATCGCATCTCCCAAGCCTGAGAGAGATCACAATCCTTGCTTGCAATGTGAAACTTATGTTCTTTCTTTTTTTCCTGTTAACTCTAATTTGACTTTTCCCTCACTTCCCTTTATTTATTATTTTCTTTTTCTTGCAGTTACTGACTGAGTTTTGGAGGAAAGCACATCCTAAAAGCAAGCAGTGTGCAGTGACATACCCAATCAGATAGAGATTTGATTCTCCTCAAAGATAATCAGACATAACCTCATGATCAATGCTGAGCTGAAATAATCATTAAAATGTGAGGTTGTATTTATGGTACTGGAGATGATGTGGTGTGGTTGTTATTTTCTGCAGTGGAGTACGATGGAAACAAAATATTGCATCCTCTCTTTACTTCTTTTTTTATTCTCTGTGACTGTGTCAGATCATGCTTTCATGAAACTAGGATGACTGACCTTGAGTAAAATGAAGGCCTCAGTCTGTCTTAACTAACTTTTTCCTTCTTTCTCCCCAAAGAGCAGCTTGAGAGCTGTTGTGTCAGAGTGGGGAAGCAGCATTTGTTTAAAAACCATTCTTAATGATTTACATTTCTGCTTCTGTTTCCAGTAAAAGATGAGTGTTTTTAATGATAATTATTTATTGATGGATTCAAGAGCTTCTATGACCAGAACTCCCAGGCAATTATTTGATCAACTTTAATGTAGCAAGGATGGAAACTCTTAT
Source organism: Argya squamiceps (assembly GCA_037834095.1). Taxonomy (NCBI): domain Eukaryota; kingdom Metazoa; phylum Chordata; class Aves; order Passeriformes; family Leiothrichidae; genus Argya; species Argya squamiceps. The sequence continues at coordinate 106,558,350 of JBBMKD010000145.1, forward strand.
TTTGGAGGGATGTTTCGATTGTGCACATTTTCAGATTCCTTCCACTACCATTGTGTGCTTCTACTGAGTGTATGGGAATACAAAAACACTGATGTATTTGGGTTAATGCTCATTTTCATGAGTCATAATCTATGTTTCATACACTGCTGAAGCAATGTATATGTAGATGAGGGCACACTGTCCATGCAGAAATAACACCCTTGTCTGCTGGTGTTTGTCTTTAACCTTCCTGAAGGTTGCATTCAATATTTAAATTCCCACCAATCTTTTCTGTATCATTCAGGGGGAGGCGTTTCTTCTCTAATCAGCCATATGATCCTTCAAGCTGTCTCTTCAATGCTGAGAATAGAAAATGAAGAACTCATTTCTTCACTAAAGGGGAATTTTGAGTTCTGTGTCTCTGTGCCCCTGAAAGCAGAAGCCACAGGCATGTGAAGCGCTCCCGTCCTCCTCTGTCTTTTGTGATAATCCAAAAAATAGGGGAGGTTTATTGATGGGAAAGCAATTTGGAGGAAGATAGGATAAAATTGATCAGATATGAATGGTGCTGCGGGAGCTTTAGCAAATGAGCAGGAACAGAAAGAATACAGAAATGAAAGAGAGAGTGAACTTCTTAAAGATCATATTTCACAGTTCTTTATAACTGGCTGTTCCCTGTTCTATATGTACTGGGGAAGGAAAAATATAAAAACTGCAAGTACAGCGATAAATATTTCTCTGTGGTGCAAATGACTTCATAAATACTGAACTTGCACTTGTGTTTTATCATCCTTTCACCAGGCACCCATGGTGTGCTATTTATAGCTGTGCAATTCACAGTAGGCTGTCAATTATCCTATAGGGAATTTCCTGACTGTTGGTTGGAGGGCAGTGGAATTCCCAGCTGAATGGCAGCATTTGCTGTAACATTATGGCACACTAGAAAATGTGATTTCATTGCAGGCTGCCTATGGCTGGGATGGAAATGTTAAGATAAGAGGGCACCAACAGCTTTTTAGCTTTCCTCCTTGGTGCCAAAACACAGCTATAATGAGTGCAGGAAAAAACCTCCACTCTCTCTTCAGCAACATTTGCTTCAGTCACATTTTTGCTGTCCTTTATTGCTGGAAGTACGAAATTGTGAGACACAGCCAAGGTATAATGCTGGGGAAATACGAAGTTTTTCAGCTTGCAGAGCATTACTGGCTCTGTTCTAGCCAGTTCAGAATATAAATAGATGAAGGCAAGATTTCTTATGCTCCTCTCAGTCTACATATATCATTTTAAAGACCACAGAATAATATAAGAGCTTGGGTTGGAAGGGACCTTACAGATCATCTAATTCCAATCCCTCTGCTGAAATCAGGTTGCTCAGGACCCAATCCAGCCTGGCCTTGAACACTTCCAGGGCATCCACAACTTCTCTGGGCAACCAGTGACTGTCCCTTACCACCCTCACGGTAAAGAATTTCTTCCTAATATCTAATCCAACAGGTTCTCTTTCACTTTAAAGCCATTCCTCCTTTTCCTGTCCCTCCATGCCCTTGTCAAAAGTCCCACCAGCTCTCCTGTAGCCCCTTTAGTTACTGGAAGGGGCTTAAAGGTTCCAACCTTCAAGGCTGAACAACCCCAGCTCTCTCAGCCCGTCTCCACAGGAGAGGGCTCCAGCAAGTGCACATTGATGGGTCGTGCTGAGCTTCTCATCAGCCAACACCCCCAAGTCCTTCCCCTCAGGGCTGCTCTCAATCCATTTACACCCAGCCTATATTTGTGCTCAGGACTGCCCTGATAAAGATGCATCTTCTTAAAATCTGCCAGCATAATGATTAGCAAACTACCCATGACATCCAATGCAAAAATATCTTTACCTGGTTCAATGTCTCTAGTGGGCCATTGATTTCTTCTGTTCTGCCTGTGTTGAGCTTCAAATAGTAGTTTAATTTTACTTTTTGCTGCACAGAACCTTGAAGGAAGAGAGACAGAGTCTGGGATTCCACCATCAGCTAAGAGTGCAATCCCTGGTTAAATACTCATTGCTGAATATTCCCATCTGTTTTCCTCCCTGCTTTTCATTTGGTATAGTACAAGATGCCTTTCTCACATTTTTTGGAAGCATGTATCCACAGTGCATGAATTCCCATCAGTGTGTTTATCTGCATTTCACTATTCCTTATAAAATGTGAAAATCAAAACCATACAATACCATTCTCACTTTTGCCAATGACATATGAACAATTAATTTTTTCTTCCCAGCTTTCCATTTTTTGCTCCATGGATATCCATCCAGAACTCTTAAATGCTTTTGTGGCTCCACAGCCCCTGGTCTCTATTGCCTGCATTGCAGCCCTTGCTCGTGCAGATGCATTGTGACAGTTAAAAAAATGCTAAAAAGATAGTAATCAAGATCCCTGTTTTTGCTTGCTCTGCAATGGAGATTTACAAATTTGTCTATTCTTATTGAATTTAGCAGTAGATATTTTTACTGTCTCAATAAATGTGTCATCCCAATCTCATAAAAAAAGACAGCTAATCCCTCCATTTAAAGATTTTACATTAGCAGCTACTTTTTGAGATTGGGTTGTTGTCTAATCTGTTTAAACTGGAATTTATTATTAATGTAATGCTCTAATATTTTCATCAGATTGTTCTGTGCTCAGTCAAACATACTGTAGAAACCTAAGCACATTTTATCTCTACTGTCTCCTTTATCAGCTGAATTTGTAGTGTCCTGGAGGATGTAATCAGGATTATGTGGCGTGACTTATTTTTCAAGAGACACTGTTGAGAGGCAGTACTTATTTATATCCCTGTTCCTTACTTCTCTCTTAGATAAATGAATGCTCAGTCATGTTTTCCATTAATTTATTGGGGGTTATAAAAAGAGATTTTGTTATTTGGGTTATCCCTGCTCACTTTCTGAAAATCAGGATGTTTTAGTTTCTCTATCATTCCGGACTGTGCTTGTATCAGGTATACTGAAAATAGACAACAGCTCTGCACAGTGCTCTGAGCCAACTTTTTTTTCTTTTCTTTTCTTTTTTTTTTTCCTTATTTTTCTTTTTTTTCTTTTTTTTTTTTTTTTTTTCTTGTTTTCCCCTTTTTTTAACCTCAGGTGCAAGCTATTTTGATTTGCTAGAGAGTTTTCTTTTGTATAATCATGGTATAATACACTTCTGAGTAACTTATGGACTGGATAATACTTTGTCATGCTAAAGTGATAAGTGTTCTGCTTCTTTCAAAATACAGAGTAGAATAAGTTTTTGAATACATTTGACTTCTCTGCATCATTGCATGTCTGAATGCTTACCTACTTTTTTAGTGCTTTCTTTTTTGCCTAATACATTAGAGCATTTCCTAGCCCTACAAGCCATTCTTTTAACCCAAATATAATCTTTTTAATTTTCTGCATTTGAGAAACAACACAAATCATTACTCTTTCTTTCATATATGTACATATCAAGTAGACAGATTGTAACACCAGTACACCTATTTCTGTCTCTATTTCCATCTAACTCACTTGCAGTAATAATCCAACAGTTCCTTTTATTATGCTCTAAAATCAGTGATGGCCAAAGGTGCTTTTCAGAGTTGTGGTATCAATCCTTTTTGGCCATTTTGGCACCTTTTTGCAGTGTTCTTTTCCTGATTTTCACACTAATTTGCTTCTTAAACATATATATTCCAGCTGGTAACAGTATTCCTTCTTTTCTAGTCATATGGTGTCGCCCGGATGCAAAAGCCTTTTGTTTGTTTACACTCTTGAACTGGAGTTTCTCACACAGCTTCAGAAACACAATGTATATTTTTAGCATTTATCTATTGTTTACATTTTTCTGCTCTGGGTGGAGAAATGTGATGGATGGTGATGCTCACCATCCAGGTCGGAGAGGTGGCAACCTGTGTAGCCAATCTCTTGACCTCTTTACAAATGTATATAAGTAATGGAGTCAGATAATTGGAATAGAATAAAGAAGTAGAAGCTTTCCCTTGACCTGCTGCGTCTGTCTCGTTTCCTCGGGTGCCCTGAAACTGCCAGAATATGGTTTGGAGAAGACTTGTGGTTGTGTCACTGGTTTCTTGTTGTTTTTTGTCCTGCTGGAATGGTGATTCTTCACGCCTCAGGACTACTGCAACATGAGGAGAAATGAGTTTGCATCAGCTCTTATCAAATGTGATGCTCCTGCTCAGACCCAGAATCCTGGCACTGGAAAGGATACTGCTGAAATATTTCCTGAACAGACTTTGATGCTTTTGTTCCATTCCCTTCTGAATGAGGTCTGGCTGTTTAAAGTCTTTTCCTTTAACTGGCTGCTGCCTCCCTGTGTGCTCCAAGCCATGGTCAGCCAACCATCAGCCCTTCTTGCTCTGACCTTGTCATTCCTAGTTGCCCTTCTCACTTTTGGAGCACATGATCGAGCATTTCACAGAAATAATCCCTTGCCATGTATTAAAGTTCAGTGCTTTGCCTGCAGTATTTCCAGCTGTCATTAGTTTTCCAAACAAGGAAAGTTTCAAAGCCCTCCTGTGAATTTACCTGTTCCATGACAAGGTCCCAGAAGTCTTCAGTAACCCTAGAGTTCCTCAAGATACTAGGACCCCATTTTGCATCAGTTCCAGCTTTTCCCCTCCACCTTAAAATCTAATGCCTCGGTTGAGTCAAATAAGAGCTTACCCAGAATATTTTAGTTATTATCTATAATATAATGTATACATCAAATTATATGATTTAGATGTTATTATTAGACACTTGGAACTGTCCTCTTCCCATCTTTAACACATTTTGGCTGTACATCTGAAAGGAATCTATTCACTGTTGTCTCCTATGAGGCTTTGCTACTCCAAAGTTTAATGTGTAAAATGCAACTAGAAGTAATTGCTAGTAACTATAACCAGTAGTCAAGAAGTAAATTTTAAAAAAGAAAAAAAAAAAGAAAAAAAAATCAACTAAAGAAACAAAGAGTGAAATTCTCTTCAAACAAGACAAAAACATCAGCAAAGATATGTCCAGGACACAGTAGAAATTTGGCTGTTGGTCTATGTAAAAAAAAATTGTTTGGAATTTCCAGGGTTACCCGAGATCAAAGGAATTGGAATCACTGAGAACGCAGGATCAAACCAATATGATCAAGAATGACGTTCTGCTTTATTCAGCTAAAATGGCTGTTTAAATACACTTCTAAATAGTTTACATTATAGATGCAATCTTATTGGTACACAGACAGAAAAG
>JBBMKD010000145.1:106572942-106618201 GCA_037834095.1 Argya squamiceps
CAATTGGTTTCAACAGATGATGAAGAGGGTGATAGAATACTTTGTGCATATCTTATTCTACAACCCAGGACAGTACAACTTGATGCCAAGTCAGTGCTTCAGCAAGCAAGGCAGGTTGAGATGGATTATTTCCATTTCACTCCACTCGGCTGACATCACTGGGGGTGCAATGCCAAACAATCCCAAGCTACATTTTCATCAGCAATTCACTTTGATTCATTGGTCGTTGCCTTTAGACTCTGTGTTTTGTTCTTCAGATTTATTTTAGAAAAGATGATGCTAATTCTGGCTGGATAAGGACTCTCTAAATAAAGCTGGGCTTTGCCATCACCTGTAGCCACAATTCTGGCTGTGCTTTCAATAAGTGAAACCAGCTCATAGTGAGTGTCCAGGAAAGTGCTGCTGAGCTCAGCCTGCAAGCAGGATGGAAATACACTGAAGAAACTGAGACCATCCTGGCTTTTTTGCAGCCTCATCTGCCGAGGCTTGGGTTTGTAAAAGTTAAATCAGTTGAGAATTCACATGATTTCTGTGAATTCTGTGTTTTCTGTCCAAAGTGCTCACCCCAAATGTCCAATGATGCAGACCCATCTCTGGAAGCAGCTGATTTCCCTAAGTTCTGCATGTCCCATGCCAACATCTCCTCCTCCAGCTCCCAAACTCATTTTGGTGTCTGGCATGGCTGCAGATTTACAAACCAGTGTTGAGTTGCTCAGATACCTCCAGCCCTACAGCCTTTTCCTGTGATTTTTCCTTGGCAGTCTCCTTTGCAGACACATCTCCATGTCACCCTGTTCATGAAATCTCCTTTTGGCAATACCTGAGACCCCAGAGCTCCTCATCCTCATCCCTGCCCTTACACTCCTGGGTTATGCCCTGCATGAACAGGCAGTGCAGACCAGCAGAAGCTGACCCATGGAGTGACACTGTTGGTGCTGAGGATGCAACAACCTCCACATTTCTGAGGGTTTTGCTTTGCTCCAGGCCCAGCTTGGTCCAAGGGACTGCAAATATTTGAAACATGTTAGCAGTGTCTCGGAATTGCATTTTCTTGTTCAGTTTCAGACATTAAAAATCCCATTTCGCCTCTCACCTCTTCATGTCAGCTCAGAATAACCAAAATGCTGGGGTAGATACTTCCCTAGAAGCCATCTCAACACTCCTTTCTGAGAGAGGAATCAAGACTGAAACAAAGCCTTGTTCCTCTATGCAAACACTGTACTGTTTGTGCTATTTTTTAACTAGAGGGAAGAAAAAATTGTCAGTTTATTCCTCAGTAAGGAGAGACCCGAGTGTGCTGTGCAAAAGCTGTATTTGCTATTGAAAGCCCTGTATTTGTCATAAAGCTCTTATTCTCGTTAAGGAAGGAGCTGCAGCTTATTGGAATAGCCTTTTGACAAAAACACTCTAGACAGGGCTGTCCCCAGGTCAAATGATATTTGTCATGAGGACAGTTGTGCAAAGATTCACAGTGGGGAAAAAAATGCATCAGAAGATAGATTACAAGGTCTCCTTTCAAGGGTAAATAATTAGGCAGAATTGTGCAGTTTGGCTTTATGTAAGAATCATTCTCTATTCTCTATCCTCTATTCTCTATTCTTATTACAAACCAGAGCTCTTTGAGGGGGAAAATGGGAATTTAATAAGCAGTTTCTGCAGTTCTTGCCACAGGAAGGAAACTTTGGCACGGGAAAGCATATACTGTTCCTTACATATTTTCATACACATGTAAATTTTACTGAGGAATATGGTCCTGTGCTGAGTAAGAAATAGATACCCCAGTTGTGTTGAGAAATGATAACATTTAATTTCTGACATGAGATGCTGTCTTAGGAGAAAGAAGAGCACCTCAGGCAGACAGGCAGAACAAAGCTGCTCCTCAATAAGCCAGTGAAACTCAAGAAAGTGGGATGGTGTTCTGGAAGCACAGTTTGGTGGGCTGTGCTCCTCGTCCTGGCAATGGCCCCCTGAACTGAAGCCTTCTCACTACCCGTGAGCAGGAGACAACAACTGTGCAAAGAATTTGAACAGCTCATTGTCATCAGTGGTGGGAGCACCTCAAGATGTTTTCCAAAGAGTCAAGGGGCTCACCCCCAGGCACAGCAGTTTTGCCCTGGAGGCCCCAGAAGGAGGGTGAATGTCCCATTTGGAGCAGCTGCCCCACATTCGGAGGGGTGACATTAGGACAAACTCCCCTCACTCCCAGAGGCCAGGGGGATTCAGGCACTGCACAAAGCCATAGGAATCATCCAGCACTTGTCTTTGGCACTAATTTGTGAAGCCTCTTTCTCTGTTTGTTTGTTTGATGAGGCTCATTAGGGGCTAGTTGAAGGCTGCCAGCTCAGACTGCTGAGCAGGCTCTCAGCTGTGCTGAAGAGGCTCCATTCCAGCCAGAGCTCCTCGCACACACCGAGGCCAGGCCGGATGTTTCCTTCCTTTCATGATGGCTTTCTTTGTCTACTTGATTGTGGACTTGATTTTTAAATTGCTATTAAAAAACCCAACATTCTTAGTCTCAGCTGGATTCTTGCAGCTGTGGGGAAAGGAGGAAGCAGGGAAGCAAGGACTCCACGTTTTCAAGAGCCAAAAGCTCCTACTCCATAATTTGTGCTGATTGCTGTCTGATACTTAAGGAAGGAGTTAATTAAGGTTCCAACTCCATTCTCTTCCTTCTGCAGTACTGAACAGCTATTTTTATTTGTGGTCTACCTGTTTAGTGTCCCATTTGTGCTTGCAATAAAATCACACCTCATTGTCTTTCCCAATAGGAAGCCAAGGACTCTTACTTTTGGTACTCCAAAATAAAGAGGTTTAGCTTTAGGGCTATAATGCCAAGTGCTTGAAGAACAAGAAACATATCTCCAGTTCTCCAGTCCTCTTTAGAGGCAGTAGGTACATCCACACACACAGAGTGTTACAATGCAGAAGGAAATTTTACATGGATGTGTATATTTTGGTGCCTTCCCTCTTCCCAGCAGTTTCCTGGGAAGCAAAAAGATGCCAAAATTTGGCACCAGCTTTGAATTAGAGAGGACATAGTTTCCCTGGTGGGAAATTATAACCCTTTCTCTTCAGCCTCTTCCTTCTTTCCCTCCTGCACCCTCTCCACAATCTTTTGTAGAGTTTCTAACTTCTGGCTTATTTTCCAGCACTTTTTCTACTTCTGTTCATCCTCCTTCTTCCAGGCCTTCACCTGCCCTTCTGTCCCACCCCTTACTTTACTGCTACTTTGCATCTCACTCCCACTCTCCCCATTCTGTGCTGGATCCAGGCTGCTTCTCCACTCTCCTCTCTGTCAGGCTGAAGGAAGCACTAAAAGCACAGGAGAGGCAACTTCACCATCTCAGTGCTGGAGCCTTTCACGTGCAGAGCCCCTGAAGGAGCAACAACCACAGGTGAAAGTCATGCTTTGCTCTAAAATATTCTGTACAGAGTAGATTCAATCTGCTGATAGGGACAAACATCCTTTACCACAAAAAAATTCAGCCTTAAATCAACCCTAATGAAGAAGATCATCCTAATAAGAACTGGAAGTTTAAGCCATGGCTGATTTGGTTTGGGTTTTTATAGGAAGGATAAAAAGTATGCTCACAGTGTTAGACAAGATCCCTCCCAAAATCACACACACCCCCCAAATTTTGAGTCCTGCAAGAATTCTTGGTGCAACTGTTGTCACATTTGGTTGGGTTTATTTTTTTTGCTTCTTTTTTTGGTAGGAAAAAATCTCTCTCTTTACTTTGGAAAAACTTGAATTATTTTCACTGAGCCTTCTGTAGAAAAATCAGCTCGATGGTTACACTTTTTCAGACATGGGTAAATATCAGCAGAAAACAGAAATTCTGGCAATCCCTTTAACACTGGAAAAGCAGGTGGTGGCTGTGGCTCCCTGTATGCCTTGCCACAAGGTACAATGAAACCCTGATTTTCCTGAAATCGTCTGATTCCTCACATATAAACAACTTCTTCTAAAAATTAAATTGGTATCCGTATCTTGCACATATAGGAAATGAGAAAAGCCTAGCTCAAAGATAGACCCAAACCTTCTAAACCCCTTTGGAGCCGACAGGTACCATAGCTGGTCCCACCTGATTTGGAGGAGAAAAAAGAAACTGTAACTTCTCTGATATTTGGGTTTCATTATGTGGCAGCTGGTAGAGTCCCCTGAAATGAGTTTTCTTAGAAATATAATAAAGTAAAACTGAAACATAAATAGAAGCCGTGAAAAAATATAAATCTGGAGGCATTGAAAATGCCAATACATTAAATTTTCAATTTAATCAAAGTCATGGGTCATTTAATGCAATATGAAGAAAAAAATATTGAGAAATGAAATCACTGCCGTTTCTTATGCTGCAGTTTGTCTAAAAGACTCAAATTATATTGACTTTCTGTAGATCTCAACTTGTTTTAAATAAACTGACCCACCCAATCTAAGGCACTTGGGATTGTTGGGTCACTGTGAAAAAACAAAGAGTTAATGGAGATGTTTTCCTGTTCTTACAGGAGTCCAAAGAAGTGTATGGCTCCCAGGAATAAACTTCCTTTGGCATGGCCCCAATCCAAACCCCATTAAACTCAATGTATTTCTGCTGATTTTGGTATCTGTAGTATTGGCTACAAGTGAATTAAGCTCTGAGCATTTTAACAGCAAATGTTTGACCCAAGGTTAAGGCATGGGATTCTTGTGAGCACTCATGAAACATTTGGGATCAGGAATGAGCTTCACTCTTCTGATTCCCCCCACTTTATTCTTTGTTGCCAAACCTGTTGTTGGCAGGTTTTCTGTGCAAAAGTGCTCAAACACTTGCAATTGTATTTTGATGCTGTGATAGGAAATAGGGAAAAGCATAAACTTTCTGTAAGACCAAACTACTAGTCATGGGAAAAAAAAAAAAAGGAGAATAAAGCTGATGGGTTATATGAGTTTAGACTGATAAACTGGAACACAGATGCATCTGGATTTTAAATGGGAAAGATGACTCCTACCCCATGTGATATTCTTTATATTAATAAAAAAAAATAGAATTGTTTCTGTTGGAAGGGATATTAAAGAACATTTAGTTCCAATCCCCTGCCCATGGGCAGGGACAATTTTCACTAGACTGGGTTTCTCCAATCCCCATCAACCTGGCCTTAAACACCTCCAGGGATGGGGCATTCACAGGTTATGCTTTTTGCTCCTTTCCCCCCAACAGCAGCATTCCAACCTGAAGTGTTTGTTCCATGTCTGCCTGGGACAAGCCACACCTGCACCCTGCACAGAAGTGCTGTGTAGAGGCAGCTGCCTGCAGAAGCCTTTGCTCCAGCTTATCCTGGGCTTTGTTTTCCACTTAAATGGGAAAGTCTTGTATCTGCTTACTTCATCTAAAGCCAAACTCAGAATGCACTTGATTCTGCCTGCTGTCAGGGTAGCTGCTGTGACTCTGAGGCTGTCACATCAGAAATCACCCATCCACACTGCTGATCCCTTACCCTGATGGAGGGTAATACACACTCCCTTCCCATATGTTCAACCTAACTATAGGTTTGCTGTTTCTGAGCAATCAATGAAACACAGATGATAGATAACTCTTTTCTGTCTCATTATTTTCCAGGTTTATCTCTCCAAGCCTGGCTGCACACTGTAAGTGGCAAGCACAGCTACAGTACTAGTCAGAAGTGGAATGTGATGGTTCTGTCCTGCACCATATAATTTAAAACCTGCTTTCACACTTGGCAAATCTCTCAATTAAAATCACAATCACACCTTTTCTTGGCTTCTGGATATCATAAGCCCAAGGGGAGAAACACCGTTTTCTACTAAAAAAATCAGGTGATGCTTCATCTCTGCCCAGTATATTAGTCATGGAGAAAAAAAATGCATTAAGAGAAATTTGTGCTTCTTAGAATGAGGAAATTCAGAGCTTGCAAAGATGTCACTCTGTATTTTCAGTTCAACAGGATAAAGGAACTGGACACGCAATAATACTTCCCTTGCAAATTGTACCAAGTTCACTTTAAACAGCTAAATAATCACAATTACAAAGACATTATTTTCAGGCCTTTAAGGAAAAAACAAGGTTATGTAAGAATGAAGTGCAACAGAAATACTTGTTCTTTCATATTTTTGAACATTTGGATGTGATTTGTCACTGTGTTTACATTTAAATGCTTTTTTCATCAAGACACACTGGAGGAATTAGATTTCACTTACATGAAAGTTCAGGTCAGTTATTAATTTTGCTCTGCAACTATTTTTAAGCTTGAGTTTTACCATTTTACATTGTCAGCCACACTGAGACGGAGGTTAGGTGAATATCTGCCAGTAGCACCACAACCAGTATTGGTAATTTTGAGTAGTGATTGAAATTGGAAGATTTGCTGAAAATTGTGAGGTTAAATAACAACAAAAAACCAAAGCATAACAAAAAAAGAGTTATTTTCATCTGCCCTATTTTCTTAGCTGCTCACATTTGCAAACTTTTCCATGCATCAGTAAGAGCTAGAAAAAAAAAATTCTCATGCATTAAAAAGGAGAAGCTGAGTTTCCCAAGTTCCAGGAGCTGGGACTGCAGAAAGGATAACAGAAAAATTCTGGGAATTGCAATGTTCTGTTACAGAAATAGTTGGTGAGAGCTGAAATAGCATCACGTTCCTTTGACTGCGTAACTTTGATATTTAAATCATCTTGCTGCATTCTCTTCCTCTGAAGACTGAACCTTATGTAATTGAGAAACAATAATCTAATATCATAATAGAGTTTTATTATGGCCATTATCCAGCATCTCCAGTGCAAATAAATATCTATTATTAGTCCAATCTATCACAAGATCTTGCAGCGTTTAGGACATTCCCGTGGGTCATCATTGCACACACCTCCTATAGTAAATCTTAAATTGTGACAAATAATATCTTTTTCCTATGGATGCCCCCTCTCTTCTATATCTGTTTGTCTTGCAAAACAGCAGATTTTTTTTTGTTCAGCAGGGAAAATAGTGGTTAATGAATGATTTAAAAAAATAATTTATCCTAGTAAAGTCAAGTCTCTGTTTCCTATTTCAGTGTGCTTTAGACATGCAGAGACAGCATGATAAATATCTTATGAGCAGGATCCAGCAAACACACAGTGATAGGATGCTGCCATGATTAAAGGAGGTGGTTAAACTTAGAGATAGATTCTGAATCCAGCTGCCAGGAAGCAATGCTTACTCACACTGGAACAATATTTCCAGAAGCCCTGGATAGCCCTGGCATGTGCACCCTTCTCCTTTCCTCCACCTTCCCCCCTGACAAGGTGTCTCAGATGCCCTTCTGTTTCTCCTTAAAGGTCAGCTGGTCAGCAGCACAAGCCCCTGAAATGTCCTCTCTGCCTCAGCTGCAGCCCCAGCCTGCAGCCTGCCAGCAACAAGAGGACATTTGCCAAAAACCTCTGGGCAAGTCCCTCCCGCCAGGAAAATCCCCTACAACCCCAGGTGCATCCAATCCCTCACAGTTAGAGCAGAAATTTAACATCTCTCCCACCCTGCTTCCTTCATGATCTTCCCACCAGGTCCAGCAAACATTGTGACACCTGGCACAGGGAAGGGCTGGCTGCCTCCTCCCTGTCCAGCAGGACCCTCCTGCCAGCCACCCCTCAGAGAATTACTGCTAATTGCAGCAAAGAGATTCCTGCTCAGGCTCCTGCCACTAAACAGACCCCCCTGAGCACTGCAATCCTGTCACCTGGCAGTAAACCCACCTCTCCCTCCTGGCACCACCAGTTGACTAAATGGAACAAGGACACATAAGGCAGGCTGGGCATCTAAAGCAGTCTTTGCAAAAGCAGATCCCTACCCTGACAAAGATGTGGTGGGAACAGAGTTGTGATATTGGTGAGTAGCATGATATTTGCTTTGGAAAACGTGGTGGCCACTCCAATATCAGGATATTAGGAAGAAATTTTTCCCTCAGAGCATGGTAAGACACTGAAGCAGGTTTTCCAGAGAAGCTGTGGGTGCCGCATCCCTGGAAGTATTCAAGACTCGGGGTGGATGGAGCTCTGAGCAACCTGGGATGGTAGAAGGTGTCTCTGCCCAAGGCAGCAAGATTGCAACTGGATGATCTTTAAGGTCCTTTCCAACCTAAACCCATTCTATCTTTCTATGATTTTATGAGCAAAAATTTCTCCAGGCCGAACAGAACCAACTCCGTGCAAGTCAAATGACAGGATAACTCCCAGTTGATGAGAAATATGGAGTGAAAACCTCTGGACCAGTGGGTGAAGAGAGTGCATTCCCTTACCCTCAGTGTATTACTGTGGGACTGCTCTGTGGGTTAACTTGGTGGGTTAAAAAGAAACTCAGGTGTTCCCTCACAGAAATGACAGAACAAGAAGCAATTCCTAATGCACTTGCACATTATGCAAGAGTGAAGGCAAGTGGCAAACTAGCGGAAGCAAAATCCATTTTGTAATGACTCAGTTGGTGGGAGCAGGCTGGGAGTCAGCCAGAGGTTAAAGATGGATTTGCCTCTATAATCTGTTCAGCCTCAGTGGCTGGGCTGGATCAGGAGCAGTTCACTTCATGCTCTGCAGTGCCTGCCCTACTGCAGGCTCTTTCCTCCTTCTTCTGCTGCTCTTCCTGATCTCCCGACCCACCCAGCACCATCCCCTGAGCACCTTCAGTGACTCCTAAGGAAAATGCAATCTCATTTTCCTTTTCCTGCTGGTTTTGCCATTTATTCGATGTTCAGCACTGAGGAGAAGGCCAAGGGGCAAACTCCTTCCTTGCTGCTGGCTCACAACCCTTCAGGGAAGCCCAGCAGTAACACGGACCACATCCCATCAGGGCAGCAGCCAGGCTCAGACACCCTGCATGGCTGGGCATGGCTGTTTCCCTGCTCTCTGTGCCTTTGGGGCACTCAGGTGGGTTCCTGAGCCCCCTAAGGCTCCCAGGGAGAGCCCAGGCACAGCCACTGAGGACAACATTGAACTGCTGATAAAGCTGCTTCTGCTGAGACACCTCCCTGCTGCCTCCCCTTCCCATGCTGGCTCCAAGAGCCCCGACTGCAGAGGGTGATTATAGAAAAATGTAAACAATTCTGTGAGCAATTTTGCTGTTGCCATAAGTGCTGAAAGTGTCATTGACTGATCAGATGCTCTCAGATAGTAATTTTTGTCTTACAAAAAGGCCTTACACTTTCTTTTTCCACAGCATTTATACGACTCGATTTTCTGCAACAGCACCTTAATTCAGCCAATTTAAACATTAACTCTAGACAGGGTTGAATTATTTGCAGATGAAATAACACGTAAATTGCATTGGTATTTTAGAAGACAGTGCAGATCCCAAATGATACTTTTGTTCTAACAGGAAAGTCAATGTTCACTAGAAAGGTGCATAGTCAGTAATAAACCAGCAAAATCTTAGGAGAACACTGCTACTGGTTTTTAGTTGTTTTCTCTAGTAAATAAAGTGCACCCCCATCATGATGTCAGATGCCTGATATGCTCTACCCTTAGGAAAGACACAAGGACAATCAGAGGTACAGTGCCATTATCACGTGTCAAAACAAGCAATTATAGTTTAGAGCAATTCTTTAATAGAATATCAGACATCCAGATACTCTCAGAGCAAAAAAGCCAGAAATACAGAGTGGGAATAGAAGTAAATTAAAAAAAAAAACAAACCAAACCAAAATAAAACCAGAAACAAACCCCAAAAAACCACATTAAAAAACCCACCAAAAAAGCCCTCCCCAAAACAAACAAAAACAAACAAACAAACAAAACCCCAAACACCCCCCCAAAGGAAAAAAAAAACCAGAAAGGAATATTTCTTTGAGGGAGGGAAGAAAAGGCCAGGAAAATGCAAAGCAAACTGAGGATTTTCTGTCAGGTCTACATGGCTCATATTTGGTAACTGAGAGCTTATTCTCCATTATCACTCTGTAGTCCAGGGAAAGGCTAAATTTTCACTCCAAGCAATTAAATTAATCCTCTTTTTTTTTTTTTTTCCCCACTTGTTCTTTGTTTCCTTAACTGCACAATGTCATTAATTGGTATCAACCCAAATTGCTTGTATCAGCTCATTCATCTGTAAAGGCCACCAGCTTTCAATCAAATTCCTTTTCATTCACTGTCCTGGTGTAGTTACCTTTCAAGAATACACATTAATTTGTGCTCAGCTAATGTTTGGTTTTTGAAATATGTTTGGATGTGTGTGCAGTGTCAATATTTGATGAATTT
This sequence comes from Argya squamiceps, assembly GCA_037834095.1. Taxonomy (NCBI): domain Eukaryota; kingdom Metazoa; phylum Chordata; class Aves; order Passeriformes; family Leiothrichidae; genus Argya; species Argya squamiceps. Next base: position 106,583,147 of record JBBMKD010000145.1, read on the forward strand.
AATCAAGAAATGCAAAGGTGGATTTATTGCCTGAATCATTAGACTTAGGGATTTTTTATTCATTAGGCATTTGTAACCACACCACCTTTTAAAAAATACTTGATCACCACACAGAGGTGATATTGCTGGCAGGACCATTTTATTTATTTCAACACTTTAGCTAGGCCTGGTGCTTCAACATCAGCTAAACTCCTTGATCCAAAGCCATCAGAGCCATGAAATTTATAATCAGCTATCCCTATCCTCTCTAACCTCTTTATCTCCCAAATACATTGTTTGCAGCTAAGGTTTTTTTATTCTTTAAAACAAGATGCTATTAAAAAGGATCTTTTTTTTTTTTTAATCTGTCTTCCATTAGGTTAAAGCTCAGTCGGGCAAAGATAATGCTCAAACCACTTAAAATCTTGGAAGTGGTTTTGTTTAAATTCTTAGAGCCTCATATAGTTCAGCCTGCTTTAAATGTTCAGAGTGATTTAAACCTCCTATAGGCTCATGACCAAAACAGGCACATGTGTGCACTACTCATGGCATTGTTCAAGGTCATTGGAAAAATTCACTTATTCTGTGTTTCCACATCATTTGCCTCAGGTCCCTTGTCAAACAATAAACCCAGAGTAAAGTGATTAGAAGAACATGATTAGAAACATGGTGAATACTGCTTAAAATTCTTGAATCCATTACTGTCTCGCTTTAAAGAGCTCTATCTTGTAGGTACAATAAAAGAAGCCTGAGGTCAGTAGAAGAACTGTGTCACATAAATCTCTGTATCTGGTGGAAGAAGCCCCTGCCCATAGTAGATGGGTTGGAACTAAATGATCTCTAATGTCCCTTCCAATCCAAACCATTCTGTAATTCTGTGATTCTATGACCTGAAAATCCTTCATGCATACAAGAAAAACGAAAGGAAAAAAGGGGGAAAAACGGTATAAGATTGTAACATTCAACTTTGAAACTTCTCTTTTTAAAAAATATAATTTTGAGCTCAAAATTTCCTACCATATCTTGTAGAAAAACCTGTAGGGAAACTGCCAGAATTTTGCCAGAGCTCTAGGATGACCCTGCTTGAGCTGTGTCCTCTTCCAGCCATACGCATTCTGTGATTCTGTGACAAGAGTGAAATTGTAGTCAGAATCTAAATTCTCAGGATTCCTGTCAAGCTATTTTGTTCCTTTAAGAAAACCTTGGCCTTCATGTTAAAATCTAGTACAAGGAATTTGAATCTGAATAGAATTTGCTGAAAGATGACAGAAACAACAGGAATTCTGAAACAGTAGGGTTTAATGAGAGGGTTTGCTAGGAGACTCCAAATCCTGCAGATGATTGGTGTGTAACAGAGGGCACATTCAGAACATAAATTTTCATGTAATTTTATCATTTGTTTTGGTTATCTAAACAATGTAGCTAATTTTAGCAGCTCATATGAGCTCTATGAATTTGTATCTTGCACTTTCAAAATATAAAAAAACCATCAGATTTGAAGGCAAAGAGCAAACATAAATATATCAGATGTAAATATTTCAGATGTAAACAATTCAGTCTATAACAATTTCAGGGCATCACATGCCATGGGTTAAGAGCATTTGTGAGTGGAGGTCAAATGGAATGGCAGCTGCATTTCTCCTTGCAAGATATCCCCGTGCTTCCAGCTTTCAGTCTGGGATGGGACTGACCTTGTTCTTGTTTTGGAGAATGTATGCTAGCTGACTGCTGCTATGCAGATGATGGCTGAATGAGGGAGGAGGAATAAGTAGGAAAAAAACCAGAGTGTGGAAAAATAGAAATGTGCAGTTATTCTGTTCCTTGCTTTTCTCCTACATGCAAAGAGCAGCAGGGGAGCAGTAACAAAACATATTTGTCTTCTTGAAGAAACAGCACCAAAAGCTGTGCAGCTGTTCCCAAGCTAAAGGGTGGTCCAGTCTCTGAATAAATCTTGACAAATCAAGGAATTCCTTCTTCAAAGTTACATGCACAACACTTTTTTATTTCAGTTTTAATTTCATCCCTGAAGCCTTGGGATCCTGACCTCTTTTGCAGGTGTTTTTCTTGGTAATCCTTTTTATTATTCTTCCTACAGAGTGTCTACCACCATGGGGGATCTGAGTGCATCTGCTAAGCAAAACTCACCTACAAGACCCCTCTGCATTGGTGAGTCCTGGAACATGGCAGCATTGACAGCTGAGGTGTTTTTTGGGCCTTGGCACTATTTAATTCATTAATGCAGGTGTAACTACAGAGCCCAAGAGCCTCAGCCAGCAGCTCACACTGGCCGGTGACATCCGTGGCCTGTGTGCAAGTCGTGACACCCCCTCCCATGTGAGCCCCTCGTGCACTCAGTCACTCAAACCTCTCTGCCAGCAGCAGGAGCCTTCCTGGACTCCTATGAGCCTGCCAACTCTCCCACAAGCAGAAAGCTGTTTCATAAACTGCAAATCAGCAGTGGAGATTTCAGTCACAGTTTATCTGTGCTGCCACAAATGTGTCACTCGCCGGGCTTCAGCAAGGGAACAGCTCACACGGCTTAGTGAGAGTCAGCCAAACTTTCCCTGGTGGTGTTTAAGGGTTGGATGGGCTCTGGGAAAACTGGGCTGGTGGGAGGTGGCCCTGCCTTTGGCAGGGGAGTTGGAACTGGATGGTCTTAAGGTCCCTTCCAACCCAACCCATTCCATGATTCTATGACACTTGCCTGTTTCATACCAATAGACAGGACATACCTATAGACTCTTCTTTTCCACTCTCACTCCTTCTCCTTGGAACTGCTGAAAACTATATTAAGCATTATTTAAGCATAAAATAACTTAAATCCCTCAGAGAAGCAATTCCTTGCCTCTTGTGATGTCTCAGAGATGAAGTGCAGCACCTTCCTAGGTGGTGCTTCCACCCTTGGGAAAGGTCTCCTGGCAGGATGGGACATCCCCGTGCCTACAGGGCATGGCTCTGCTCTGCCCCTCAGAGCCCTCAGCAGAGACACTCAAACAAGCCAGAGACCCAGCCAGGCTTTGGAGAGTTTGCTTTTCATTTTTCTTCAGTTAGGGTGACAGGAGCAAAGAACAATTACGGCGTTTTTAGTCCAGCTGACAAATTACATGTTAGCTCAATTTAGCCTGAGCACAATTTCCCAATCAAAGTCAAACCAAAACAGCCAAACAGGCTTATGTTTTCTAGAATTCATTAATCCTGTTTGTCTGTTTCACCTCTATAGATTACTATTATTATACCATGTCCTCAACCAAAGAAAAGAACATGAGTTTTGGTTTTATTTTCTGGTTGTATTGGGCTTTTTTTTTTCCTCTTCAAAGATGCCTACATTGCAAGGTTACAAATATTTAATTAGTGAATGGAAATTCCACTGACTGACCAAATGCAATTAAGCTATCCAGCTCATTTAAAAACTGGATGTGAATTTAAATAAGGCTCAGCTTTGTGGAAGCTGCCTCCCTCTGATGGACATTTTTGGTTTGGATCAAAACAAAAAGAGACTAATTTCTTACTAATTTCTTGCTAATTTCTTACTAATTTCTTTTACTCATCTCTGCTATTAATACAGATATCCTGTCGCTGTCGTTGACAAATGGCAGGGATATTGTTTTTTTTCTAGAGCTAAAGAATGCCAAAAAAATGTCACAGAGAATGAAGGAAGAAGAGAGGTAGGATCTTAGACACGTTTTGCTCAAAATCTAGTATTGATTCCCCAGGGAGCAAGACCCAGAATAACCATCTGTATGAGTGAGGAGATGCCTCCATCCAATCATTATATGATACCTCATGGAGAAGTGTCTTTGAACTCCCAGATTGTTCCAGTTTTTAGAAGCTCAAGGCAGGAAAACAGGTCCATGGGATCCCATACCTGGAGCTCTCTGCTGGAGGAGAAAATCATATCCATAATTTAAAAGAAATAATCTCAAAGAAAACTTCAGGTTTTTTCTGCAAAGAAATATGCAGCAAAGGCTGTTTTAGTTATAATAATCATGTGTAGGCAATTCCTATTATTCTGCCCATACAAATGAGGTGAAAAACTGCCCTAGATTTAGATGCCCAGAATTATTTCTGACTTTTATTTCATTATTGTATTATTTTTATATATTTTTAATGTACTGATTTTTTTTTCTCCTGTGAAATTCTTCAAGGATTTAGAATTCCCCTTTTCCCACCTAGTAGGAAATTATGTCTCATAGATTTTGAGTTTTTTACCCTATTTTCTGAAGTTATGGTCCTCCTGAAACCTGTTTGATGGGAGAAATTAAGACAGGGCTAGCTTGCTTCTAAGTTTTCCACTTCTGGAGGAAGTCTTTATTTAGCTTTCAGGTAGAAGGTAGAGGAGGTAGAATTTAAAAAAGTGTATAAATAACCACTCCTTGGCTTTAGTGAACATCTTAACCATAGAGCTGTGAGCAGATTTGTTCATTTTGATGTTTCATTGACCAACAGACAACAATGTCAAATTCTTGATGCTCACTGAGCTTAATCAAACTAGTTGTCTGAGGGCAGGAACTGGATCCCTTTTGCTCTTAGAAAAGATAAGCTAATGAACCTGCCTGGCAAACAAGGTGACTTCTTCTAAGTCCAAGTGTCTTCCCTGGTGAAGAGAGTTTTTTTGGATGTAGCTTTTCATGGAATTGCAGAATGGTTTGGGTTGAAAAGGACCTTAAAGACTTCTTGCTCCAAACCACCTGCCACAGGCAGGGACACCTTCCACTACCAAATTGCTCAAAGAAATCCCCATCCAGCTTGGCCTTGGACACTTCCAGGGATGGGACTTTGAACATAAGTACCTGCCTCTATCTACATGCTATTAAATTATATCTGCATCTTTCTAAACATATTGATTGACTGTAAATGTTATTTAAAAATACCCCAAGATACTGGAGAACATTTGGGTGTCCATCTGTGCCTCACCCATCCTCTCCTGTCAGCTCAGTTCCTCACAGGCAACACCTGCAGACATGGAAGCACTAACTAAATCACTGGGACTGCCAGGTTTTCCCAGACCTCAGAGCAGATAAATGATACTGGGTAGTTCTTGTAGCACATAATGCTTTTCATCCACAAAGCATGCAGCTAATATTCATTCAAAACCAGGGAGATTTATGCAATAAAATTCTGCTTATAGACACTTTCCAAATCACAATAGAAAAGATTGTTAGACAAAAGCCAATGAGGCATTGGCTCAGCGATTACACACCTTGTAGATGTTTTCTAAATACATAACTGCTGGATTGTTGAGGAAATTAGAGTTCCAGCTGTTGAGAGATCATATATTTTAGGGCATAGTTAATTTTGCACTTGCCCTTGGAGTTATTAATTTTAGATATGCAATACCTTTTCAGTGTCTGTGCATCTATATTTAAAACCAGACACTTTCAATGTATTTGCAATGTCTCTGACATCCTTTAGACATTCATTTTAGGATGAAATGAACCCATTCAAAAGGTGAGACTTTTCTTTGATGAGGGGCAGAGGTGGGCTAGTCAAACATAGGCATTGGAGACAACCAATTTTGTCAGATAAATGCTCCTTGAAGTACAACTGCTAAAGCCTAATACTGTGCTGTAAGTAATCATGAACACTTTGTCCAAAATAAATACATATTTTCCTTTTTTCTTTTTTTTTTTTAGGGTTTTTTTTTCATCTTTAAATATTTTGTTGTGTTTTTTTAGGCTATAGTTAAAAGCTCTGGAAGACTTTACCTATACTAGTAAATAAATTGGGGCTTGGACATGGGTTCAAGTCCTGCCTATGAGTGCACATGGAGCAGGGAACAGCATCAGCCAAGGACTGTTCCCAGTAAGCAATTTGGACTGGGGATGTAGAGATGTGCAGATGGGAGGTGATTCACCCTCTTGGACCTCAGTGCTAGGAAAAGGTCCTTGGCTAATTTTATTGGATAGTATAAGTGTGGGTATTTCATCCCAAAATCTTAGAAAGTTGCTGAATACTTCAGAAGAAAAAAGCCCAAATGGCTTTGACATAATATGGGAATTTGGCATTTGCTCAAGTTAAGGTATGGGAGCAGTGACACAGGATTATGATGCCTCACAAGGCTATAGTTTCTTTCTTACTTGTACAAAGGTCCTTCTTTTCCACTCTCTTGCACAGTGCAGTGAAAGACATGGAACAATCTTGTATGCTTTAGGAGAATCATCTGTCAAATATTCCTGAGGTGGAAATATTGATTTTACTTTTGAGGCATGATGAAATGAGAAGGTTGGAGGTGGGCTGAATGTTTTGATGCAATGTCACTCACAATTTCTTCACCTGACACCCAGTGTTGCAGAAAACACAAAATGCATGTTCACCGTTATTAGTAAATATAGATTGAAAAATCTATATGAATAAATATGAATTGCTATAGGCTCTTTACTGATTTAGTCTCTTCCATGTTTTTGAGCTCATCACCTCACAAATTTATGAGAAATGGGAAAGCTGTAAGATTTAGAGTTTAAACTTTCTCTTCACACATCGTTTTTGACAGCTCTGATGGCCTGATTTCCTGTCACCTCCCTGTGATTTTGATTCAAACCTGACTGAGCACTTAGAAAAAAAAAATCACTTGGATGAAGTCTTCAAATAATTTTGCATACTTCTTTATGTTTTTCCATATTTGCATGATTCCACTAATTTCAGTGAGTGCTCACACAGCTTTACAAACTTAGGCACAAATTAATTAGGACCAGAGCTCAGCTCATGAAGTGCTCCAAATGCCTTATGAAAGTCGATGACACCGTGATGCAGTTCCACAGAGCAAGATGAAAAACTCAGGAGGCTTGATGGATGCCTAGACCAGAACCACACAGCATAGCTTGATTTAATTCAGCACCCAGCTTGTCTGTTTAGACAGCTCAGTTAACAACAGCCTGCTCTGTGTTGTTGGTGAAAGAGGAACAGCAGTATCCTGTAGCACCAGCAAGATTCAAAGAGCATGAGAAACCAGCAAAGGGACTTTGCTTGAATTGTTAATGAATTATGGAAATTACAGAGATAAAGTGGATCATTCTCACAACCAAAGAGAGGAGAAAAAACTGAGGACTGTGCATTTATCAGAAGAGTTGATTCTGCTGCTGAGAACATTTTGCCAGTGAAAAAATTAAATGCCATGAATTATGGAGATTGTTGAATGTATGTGACTGCTTTGAATAGAAGAAGGTACAAAGGCATGTCAAAAGAGTGGGAAAATTAGCAGCTGAATTTGGCAGCTAGTGAGGAAAGAAGGCCATGTGAGAGTCATCATGACAGCATAAACCAGTAAACAATCAGGGAGGGCTGAGACCTGGTTTGATAAAGTAAGAGAAGACTGGATGTGTATGTGGTGAAAAAGCCTCTCAGAAGAATGAAAAGAGAAATTGTGCTCTGAAGAGGCTGGGACATGTGGGAGAAGTCTATCAGAAAGCTGCAAGTCTACAAAAAATGGGGCTAGAACAGAGTTCATTGGGGATGGACTAAATTAAAATATTAGAAAGATTTGTGGGTTTTGTTCTTACAATGGTTTTGATGCAAGAACACTACATTGTTTTGTATTTTCCATAAAAAATACATTTCAGCACAAATTCTAATACCACCAGATGTTTGCCTCCAAGTTCTCTTCTGTCTGAGAAATAATGTTATGCTTCCTCACAGAAGTAATAACGTGAGTGATTTAAATCCTTCTCTCCTTTGAAGGTAGAGCTTTTGTTTAGGCTTCATCCCCATGATCTACCACAATGTTCCTTCTTGCACAGGTTACACCCCCAAGGAATTTGAAGCCAGCCATGTAGCTGAGCTTGGGAAGAGGAACATGGGGCTACTGACCCATTATTCCCATGGGACACCATAAAAGTAAAATCACTGACTTCCAGGGCATTCGGGTTGTCAGCTTTGTAGATTTATCTTCAAAAGAAACCTTTTATGGGAGAAATAGCTTTAATCAGTAATCCAATCTTGGTGAGAAGAAAAGTTCAGTGTAAATTCCACAGATATTTCTGGAAAAGAGATCTGGCAAGGTAAGAAATATCAAGACCCAGGTGGTTTGAGATGGGAGGATGCTGGAGTCACTACCAGTAGCCAGGTGATGTGACTGATCAATGAGATGGAAGATGATGGAACCAGTGGGTAAGCAGAGATGGGAGGAGAAGAATGAAAAGGAGGAGGAGAAGGGAAAAAACTCAGCACTTCATGTAGTGGACTGGGTTCAGAAGAGAGGGTACAGGGCAAAGAGCTGTGAGCAAACCATTGTAAATTGAACATGGTACAAAGTGCAAAAGGTTTTTGCTTCCTTCATTTCACTTTCAGAAGCCAGATGATCCCACATCTCCAAGACACCTAATCAGAGTTAAAAGGAAATCATTGGGGAAAAAAAAGAACAAAAGGGAAAAAAAACCTCATAAATTTCCTTCATGGATAAACCAAGCTATATCCTCCTGTATCCACAGATCTATTAGTGAAATCATTTTAATTTTATTTTATGTTTTGGTCATAACTTCTCACTGTGGCATGAAAGTAATTCAAATAAAGGAGTCTGAAGAGGCATCAAATTCCATTCTCCCAGCAGTATTGTGAAGCTTAAGGATGGTTACATCCATAGACCGAGCACAGAAGTTTGCTAGACATTTATTCCTTATCTATGTTTAAAAAAAATGTGCCTTTTTCTTACCCTCACAGAAAAAAGATCTTTGTGTCTAAGTCTGTCAGTGGGATTCCTTTGAACCTAAACCCTTATTTTATAGAACCATTTTTATTCATAATTGTAGCTATGGGGCCTGATCCTATTTTCACACTAGAAAATGCAGTCGATTTCAATCCAGCCAGTCATGGTCAGACTTCTGTAAATGAGATTAGAATTGAGCCTATGTCAAACACAGTAGAGCCAGAAAAAGATTTCTCTCATTGAACTCTTCAGGTGAGGATTTGTCCAATTAAAATATATTATCTGTTATACTTTGGACAGCATGACCAAACTGAACTAACACTCAAATTTGGATGTTTGGAAGAGACAGGCTTCTGTTTTTCTTCATCAACATGAGATCATTTGAGTGCTTTTGTTGATCTTGGAACTTTTTTGAGAGCCAAAGAAACAATTTTGCAAAGATCAGGAAGACCTGCCCTAACACCTTTGGCAAAAGGCCTGGGCTGTGTTCCGAAGAAATGAGTGGGTGTTGTTCTTCAGGGTGCTCTGAATTTGAAGCTTCACACTCTTTTGTAGTCACTGATGTATTGGCTAGAAAAATTATTTAATTCCCATGCCTTCAGGAGATCTGTGTTTGTGCAGTGAGCAGGGGCTGGTTTTTACTTCAGGTTTGGGCAACTGATCTGCTAAAACTTGGCTTAACCCCCATTGAACAGTAATCAAATAATCACCTTTCTCCAGCACTAATGAGCCAAGAGATGTAGTCAGAACAACCAGCCTCACCCATAGGAGTGCCTCTCCCCATCTTACCAAAGCCTCAAAACTTACCACAACAACACTTGCAAACTTCCAGTGCCACCCCCAAAATGTTATTTGGCGAAACAATTTGGGACATGGTTTTCAATAACTGTGTCTGTGTCTGCCACAGCTTCCACAGATAATTCCCTGGAGCCATGCTCCTGTTGTCAGGCTAATTTATGAATGTTCTTGTTTGACCTTGAAGATTTCCATTCCATCTCTGAGGGAGGTGACTGTTGTTCACCCCACCATTCCCGGGACAGTAATGCTTGAACAACCACAGCAAGTGTCTAAAGTATTAAGTGTCAATAGGTACCTAAATGCCCAGAGAAATCCAGGAGATATGTCTAGTTTCAAGATATTCTAGACATCCAAATATCTTTGAGAGCCTGAGAGAGAGGTTTTTTCATTATTAATTTAGTCTATGTTGACCTTTATTACTTTTCCTTGGCTTTTCCTCTATTTCTTCCATTTCTTGAGGTCTCTGTAATGCTTGAAATATTTGATCCTGTCTCTCAAGAGACACAAAAATGCTGATCCTATGGTGCTCCTCTGTCTTTTGCAGGTCAGTTCTGCTTCCCCCAAAGTCTTAAAATAAAACTCCTTTTCATTACTCTTTGGCATTCATTTTTGGATATGATATTAGGATAGTGGCAGTATTTACCAAAACTATAAAAAGGACATGAAAAGATGATGTGATGAAGGAAGAAAATAAACAGGAACACAATACTCCTTAAACTAGACCCTTTTAAACTTAGATATTGCATTCTAATTGTGCCATCACTGCAGATAAAAAGGAATCACATCAAGAAATATGAACCACAACCCTGTTCAAAGGACTGCTCTGTAATTAGGTTTTTTTCCTCTTTGCAGACTCCCTGAATAACTGTTGAAAGAACCACTGATGGCATTGGAAGCATGGGTCCAGAGCCCCTGCCAGCACAGCACCATGGTCATCCTGAGGCCCTACTGCAGGGTCCTCAGGCCACATCTGTGCACTGATACCCACTCTGAAAAGCAGATTTTGGTGGGAAATCTGTCATTCTTTTGTGGATTTAAAAATAGTTAAAGAGGTCACTAAACCTCGAGCTCTCTGCTACCTATTCTAGCTGAGAAATGATAAGTGATCATTAAAGCAGTCCTAAATCCATGCCACTGCAAAGTGAAACAGGTTTCATAAAGAAAACCTCTCAGTCTTTTCAGTCCGTGTCTCACTCAAGTCAATTAAGAACCATTTTTCAGCACAGGGTAGGAAACAGCTCCAGAGGCTGAAGGGGGTGAGTGATGACAGTCACCTCATTTACTGCTCACACAGAGCCATCTGAGAGATGTACCTCAGGAATTGAAATTACTGCTGTCAGCTGCCCCTTACAGGGCAGTTTCATGGCAGTTAGCTTTGGCATAGGCAAATATTAATTATTTATATTTACTGCATATTCAATAAGATTAGTGCAGCTTTTTAGGCTGTGCACAGTGACTTCCAAATATGAGCTAGAAATGAAAGGAGTCAGGAAAGTTAGTCAGGAAGTCTGTTATTTAGAAATACAAATGGGCATTACCTGTGTTTAAATAGGATACATTTTACAGTATTAGTAAGCATTCATTATTTGTCTTACGGCATTTTTTAATCAGTATTTACAAGGATAATTAGTTTTAGACAATTTACATTCACAATTCCATGTTCACCTGAGCAGGCAGTTAATGCACTGGGAAGAAATCTTAACTAGTGTAACTGTGTTCAGAGTCTAATTTTGGGAGCTTTCAGGATACCTGGGAATAGGAGCCTCAGCCTAATCACAAGCTCAGTACCAGGGAATGGCAACTCAGCATGGAAACCTTCTGTTATTAGTGTATCACCTAGTACACAATCTTCTGACTCTGTACAAGTGTCAGGTGAGTTTTGTATTAAATTATTTTAATCCATATAAAGTAAGTAAGTGCAGACATTGGTTTTCTAAACAGTTTAAACAAGCACATCTCATTCAAGCTGACTTTCTGACCAGTGTGGGAAAGGACCCAACCCTTTACTTATTTTTTAATATTCTTACTTCCCACATTTTCTCATGCTCTTTTTATTTCCTAATTAGTAGCAGCTCTTCCTTGACATTTTATCAAGCAGTTTTCATACTGTTTTATTAGATGTTATGCAGCTGAAATACTGAAGCATACTAAATGAAAATGTTTAAATGATAGGCTTGATACACTGCAGATGCATCAAAAAATTTACATGTAGCATGTAGTTAAGTGCATTTTAAAAACAGAGAACTAAAGCACGAAACTAGTCAGCTCTTCTCTGTCAGTGAGAAACAGGGTTTCAAAAATATTTTATGGAGAGGCCTGCCTTGAGGCTGGGTGTTGGGAGACCACGTGGTCCTCCCTGGTCTGGATATGCATCCTGCTTTCACTGCTCAGGAGATGAACAATGCAGATCTCCATTAATCATAATAAGGTTTGCAATAAATCATAACAAGGATTCTGTCCCAACCAAGGAATGAAGCAAATTCTGAGTCTGGGGCTGAATGCAGAGACAAGTTAATTCATCAGTGAATTGTCAACAAAGAACGTGCCTTAATCTTAATTACTGGCAGACCACCATGTTAGGGCCCTGAAACATGTCTAAGTACTAATACAAGAGCAAACAAGGTGTCAGCATGGAGTGATGTGCTAATCTCCCATCCTGAGGTGATGCTGGACGCAAACAGCAATTCTGCCTAAATTTACAGGCACCTCAGAGCTGTCAAGCTCTCCTTGATGTGCTTGCCCCAGATGTAGCATAGGAGGCAACAAAAAACCACTTCTCTGCATTCCTTACTGGAAGCTTTGGGATCTCAGGATACTAAGGAGATGGTATTTTTTAATTTGCCTTTGTGCATGAGGGGGTGAACATGCAGTTTCTTGCACTCAGACAAGGTAATCTGTACAATCTTGTGGTCAGGCCTCTTGTGGGATATTAAGACAAATATAGCTGACAGTTGATGATTTTAATATGTGGCAGAGCTGTCGAGATTACCTTTATAATAATGGAGAAAGGATGAGATGCTTCTAAGCTGAAATGCATTTTATCCTAAGACAGATGTTACATGATTAATTTCCTTAAAGTCCAGGGGAGGCCCCAGAGGTGATCAGGGGGCTGGAGCATCTCTCCTACAAAGACAGGCTGAGCTTTGGCTTGCTCAGCCAGAAGAGAAGGTTCTGGGGACACCTCATTACCTTCCAGTTCCCAAAGGGAGTATGTGAAAAAGAGAGAAATTTTCTACATGGGTAGATAGTGACAGGACAAGGGCGAATGGCATTAAACTAAAAGTGGAATGATTTAGATTAGGTATTAGGAACAAATTATTCACTCAGAGTGTGGTGAGGCCCTGGCACAGGTTGCCCAGAGAAGCTGTGGCTGCCCCATGCCTGGAAGTGTCCAAAGCCAGGCTGGACAGGGCTTGGAGCAACTTGGGATGGTAAAAGCTGTCCCTGCCCATGGCAGGGGGTTGGAATGAAATTATCTATAACACCTCCTCTAACTCAAACCATTCCATGAGTCTATGACAGTTTTTCTTCAAGTGAGAGTCTCCTCTACCTGTGATGCTGAATAAAGTTTTGCAGCTTATCCCAAGATGAAAAGTCCATGAATTTGAGCATGTTAAGTGCCTGACCTGTCACAGACACCAGCTAGTACTAGTTTCTGATCTCATTTAAGAATGTTTATTTACGAAAAAGAAAGAAGTAATCAGTCAAATACATTCTATGCTTTCTTGCCAAGATCTTAATCTCTAAGTGCTATCGTCAGCAGTGTATTGTCAATGTCATTTATTTCTTTGTCTAATTCCTGTGCCAGAAACTCCTCTATCACTTCAGATGTTCATCTTCAAACATATTCAAGCAATCTGTCTTTTCCTATCAATTTCTGCCTTCCTTATTTCCCTCTTTTGGATATTAAAGCCTGGTAGCTCATGCAAAGCAATTATTGCTCTTTTTCTAGCTTGGCAGCTTTTATTTGTGGTTCACAGTATTTTCCTTTCAAACTTGTTTCCTCCCAAACTTTTTTCCTTCTTGCTGCACTTCTTATTTTATTTTTGGTGTCTGTGAGCTTTTCCTTTCTAAGGTGACATACAAAGGATTTTTTTTTTTTTAATTGGACTTACACTTTGTCTCTTTCTGGAGTACAAACATATTCTTTCTTTTTGTTTGTTTATTCGTAGCAATTATTTTTTCTTGGCTATTTCAGGAATGTCAGTGCTGGCCTTTTTTGATTTTTCTGGATGCTACTTTGAATCTTCCCAAGGACATTTATTATTAGCTCTTCCATTGCAGCTGACTGGATATGGTTGTTGCAAGTTTAATCTGTTATCTCCATAAAATATAATTACTTGTGCCCACCAACCTTGAAACCAGCCCATATTTATATAAAAATCCCTAACTGTTTCTCAGTGAAAGCAAAATTTACTAGCTACCTCATGCCTTCCTGAAATGTTCTCAAAAACTCCTTGCTTCATTATATATATATAATCTTCCCTTAATCTCAGCTAGACTTTCATATCTATGTACATGTGCCTAATATTAATAAAGTAAAATCTTACAACCTCCCACCCCCTGTCCCAGGAAGAAACATGTTGTACCTAATTTCCTTCCAAACTTTCCAAGGAAGATTTCACTGACATTGTGTAGTTCTCCAGTTTTTAGTTTCTTATTCCAATATTAGTACTTAAAACTGTTTCAGGTGAATCAAACCTTAAATGCCTATTTCTCTTCACTGAGTGTAAAGACCAGTAACTCTTACAGCAATACAAACTGCATCCCAAACACAAATCAAATTTTTAGGCTCCGTGTCTTGTTTCCATGCCCTGTTTTCCCTTCCCCAGTGAGTCCCTCTCATCCTTGCTGAGCAAGGCTCTGTGGTTTTCACCAGACCACACTCCATGTGAAGTACACCACGAATTTTGGTCTCTGCTCTCAGGGGCAGCCGTCAACTTTTGTGTGACCTTGGAAACTCACACAGTTTATGAGGTTCACAGCCTGAACCTACTCTGACTAAGAGAAAACCTCCTCGTGTCCATCATTTACATTTTCCACAGCTGATTTTAAAGCATTGTTTTTTGTGATTATCAGGGCCTTTATGTTTATTAGCTCTTCTTGCTCCCCAGGTTTATTTTTGACTGGTGGATTCTCTCTCTCTCTCTTCTTCCAGTTTGTTTTAGTACACTGTGTAGACCAAGATCATTTACTCCTCTCTTAACAGCAAAGCCTTTTTCCTCTGATCTTCCTTGTAGACCTTAGTAATTTCTCCTCCTTGGTGATGCATGGCCAGGAGAGTATTAGATATAAGTCCTTTATAGAGCCTTTCTGCAGGCCTATTAATAAGAAATCCTTCTAAATGGATACTAATACTTAATGGATAAGAAACTGGACATCAGGAAATTCATAGAACTATTTCCCTCCATGAAATGTATCTCCTCAAATGTTGCTATTATGGCTTTCATCATAAAGCCATGTGGGTTAAAAAACACCCATAAGATCATTGATTCCAACCACTGAGTCTGACTGTTGCCATTTGCTGGAACAAACAGCAATCCTGTGTTCAAATAAAGGGATCTGTGGTTTGAACACCAGTGAAGAGAAGTAGCTGTTGAATTGTGTCCTCTCCTGCTGTGGCCAACAAGCTCAATGACAGAGATAAATGTGTGTTGGCAGCATTACTGGATCCATATTTTAAGCAAAAATTGAAGCCTTGCTTCTACAAAATGCTGACATGGCTATCTAGAAAGATGAACCATTAAGTGCAGGATCCATCCTCCCTCCCTTAGCTGCTGTGCTGAGTACTCTGCAAGTTGGTATTTCATGTATCAGTGGGAAGAGCCATCTGATAAAGTTAGGAAAGTCTTCTGGAAAAAAATACCCTAAAATGAACCTTAGCCCTGTGTAAGTTTTTTAGGTGTTCTACTGCATCTCATAAACCACCAGGCACTTCTGTACTGAGGAATGAGCTGATCCCCCAACACACTGAGCCCTTACATATAAACTGTATAAACATGTATTTGTCTTCAGCTCAGGATGAATCCCACCTTCATATTTGGTCAGCTGAATCCTCCCCATGTCTCTGTCCTTGCAAGGCAAGCCTGTGGCATGACCTGAAGGTGTGGAAGCAGGACAGGAGATGAAGACTTCTGTGCTGGCCCCTTGGAGGACTTAGACACAGTCCCCAAGACCAAAATATTGCCATTTATTATTTCTTGATATTTCTTATATTTGTGAACAAGACTCTGGTTATTTTAACCCTGTCCATTCTAAGAACAGGTTGATTAGAAAATCACTTATTTTGTACAATAATTCATTTCTGTTTTTCCTTAGAGAGTCATTCATCCATCAGGAGCAATTTCCAGATTTGTCCTACATTTCCAGAAAATCCTTTCTGACTTGAAGTAGATGGTTGACTGCTAAGTGATGGCCACTTGTAGATGTCAGCAGCTTCAGTCAGATTTCTGAGTGATCAGCTATTCTGAAAATCAGGCACGTTTTGCCTGATGGAGAAATTCCTACTTCCTGTGCATGAAATGCAATATCAGGACAGTCCTTGCAGTCCATGTTTTCTACATTTTTATCTCTATTTCCCATTTTCATGGAGGAGTTGGCCACATTTCATATGTGCTAGCTGTTCAATTGCTTATATTGGTAATGCTGATATATACATTTTTTGGAAATGGCAAACTTATTTCACTGTTTAATACCACATTTAGGAAAGCCCAGAAGAAAAAGTCTGAGGATTAATCTAAAGAAATATCTTGATTAAACCTTTGTGTTAAATTAAAGTGGATTGAAGCTGTAGGGCTGATACAGCCACAATTTTCCAACATTTCCCAAAGCTGGTGTCTTTTTTGTGCTGCCTGCTGGGTGATTCTTCAGAATTATGTATTACCTTCAGCTCTATTTAATTTGTTTCCATACGAGGGGTGTCTGACAACGACAAAAAAGTGTGCTCTTAAAAGTGTAGCCATTTCAGTATCTTCTTTTATTGTCTGCTGGTTACACCGTGTTCTATTACATTACATGAAAAATAGAGTGTCTCTTCTCTGATTAGATAGAGAGGAAAGATGGGCACTGTATTTTGTCAGAATTTGCAGCAAGTGATAGGGGTAAATGAATAAAATATTCTAAGTTAGTGTTTACCTTGTTTCTTCCTTTGCTGACTATTGAGATCTCTTCATATTCTTTCCTTTTATATAACAACCTTAGCCAGAAGCAAATTTTTTTTTTTCCTGATCTTCATCTTTTTTTTAGTGGATGCTGGAACTTATGGCAGTGATTCCAGGTCTTGCAGCAGATGGCAGTTTTCTGAGAGGGCTGGCCAGGAGGATTTTTCTTGCATTCCCTAAAACTAGGCATTTAAATAAAAGGAGTACAACAGATGGCTGGTGTTGATCCCTAAAATATTCTAAAATCAACACTAAGGATTGTTTGCTCTTTTGCTCTGTTCATGTGTGTGGAAGTGAAGAAGTTCTGTGATGGACAAATCTAAGTCAAAAACCAGAATTGCAGATTTTTCTCCTCAGAAGTTTAGCCTTTAATGCATGTATTTGTCTCCTGTTTCCCAGCAGGTTGTGGAGATATTTCACATGAAAGCTGCCATTGGAAAACCAACCTATGAGTGAGGGATTCCCATCTGTATTTTAGTATCTATTACTAGCTGTAAAAAAAATATATCACATGGGAAGAAGATCACAGTCTACATCTCTAAAAGAGGGTGGTAGTTTTGAGGGGCCTAATTTTTGAAGTAATTAAGTTTCCAAAAAAGAAGGAAAATCCCCTTGGAGCCATTCTTGACAATTCAAAATTGAGTCATGTGTCTTCCTTTTCTTGTGATGTGTTGGTTTGGGTTTTTTTGTTTTGTTTTTTTTTTTGCAAGTCTGAAAATCAGAGACAGATTTGGAAGTTTGTGGTATTTAGGAGAAAAGGGATTCCATTCATGCAAAGCAAAGAAAAATGAAGCACTTCTCTATAAATGAGCCGTAATCCATCTCCCATGCCCAATTAAGAGGTCAATACATCTCTTGCCTGACTTATGTCTCCGTTCAAACTTGACATTTCTGAAACAACATTCCTAATCTCCACCCCTTCCTGAACTTGCATTCTTCTCTCCTTTTCAGTCATTCTGAAAAATAACACTATCATAGCCATCAATCAAGCTTATCATTTGGGCATGATATTTACATGGATGGATTTCTCTCCACTTCATCAAGCTGTTTCTAAATCTCACTGGCACTTCCTGACAAAAAGCTGCAAGAATTCTAATCCATGTAAGGAGTTAAATTGTATCCAGGCTATTACTACCTGATGTCTCAAGCCTCAATAAACACAGTTTTCCCCATTTCCTTTTCTCATCTCTTTTGCAATGTCTATAAAAACTCGAAGCATTCAGATTGGGTGGGTTCTGCAAACTACTCCCTGTAACATCCTCAATTTCTTTACAACTGCCTTTTTCACTTTTCTATTAGAAATTACCTGCTTAAAGACTTTTGAAGGAATCATTTTTTCTTTTATATGTGTACAGTAGCTGTAAAAATTTCAGTAAGATTAAAAAAATATGGCTATTACCTTTAAATGCAATTATTCAAACCATTTCTAAAAGTGAATGGCTTTAGAAAAATACACTGAAACAGTTAGCTCAATTCTAGCCAAATATCTGAGTAATCTTGTGAGAGCCATCCCCAACTTTATTGAAAATAATGACCTGAAATAAAGGTAAATCTGAAAACATTTGGAGCTATCCTTCTCTATAAGACTCCAAGGCACACATTTAAATGGGTTCAGTGTTTACCTCTCATCTTTACTGAATTGATAATTTACTTTATTCCAGCTTGGTTACTCTACAAAATGAAGCTAATGCCTTCTAATAATGGTTGGCACAGAGTATTGTGCTACTTAGACATGTTTACATGAATTTTACATAAATGAATAAGTAAAGTAATGGTGTCTGTCAGTGCAATATTTATCAGTACTTACTGAATTGCAAGTGCACAGTTTAAAAGCTGTGGCTTGCTACCGATGAGAATCTGCACAGGTTGCTCCAGCAAACACAATTTTTTCTGTGATTTTAGCTTCAGCTGCAACCTAGTGGCCAGCTGTATTAGCTGTGATTCAGCTGTCAGCAAAACAGAGCTGTGTCAGTGCAAACCACCTGCAGACTCACTGCTCTTCAGGGCTGAGTTCCTGCAATCCTGTGCCAGCCCCGTTCAGACAGGTACAACTGAGTGAGGACTTTTGGAGACCTCCTGGAGGGAGGTGCAGGAAGGCACAGATGTCCCACAGGATCCCTGTCACCTCTGCCAGAGCCAGGTGGGTGTTTCAGATGTTCTGGTGCATCTTTAGAAGATTAAAATCTGATGTGTGAGTTGTGATGAGTCCCTGGGTCACATATAAATACCTGTAGATATTCCACATATAGATATTCCTGTAGATAATTGCAATAGCTGAGCCTGAAATACCGTTTGAGATGTCTGTGTTAGCAGGCACTGACTGACATACAGAGGGGAGAGGAATATTCCCTGAAAGTCAATCAGCTCAGGTTGAGACACAGAGAATTAAATGATCCCTGAATATGCCTTGAAGATAGTTTCATCCAATTGGCCAGGCTAAAGACATGTCATAACAGTTAGACTAATAAAGTTTGTGGAAATGGCTCCTGTCCCAAAAATGAAAAAGAAGGAAATAACAAGGAAATTGAGCTCAGGATTTTTACTCAATGTAAATCTGTCTGCTGACACAGAAAATGGATTGAAGGGGGTGGCTCATCAGCACTGAAAGCACATGACCCTGTCACAGGAGCTGCAGAAATAGCTCCTAAGGGTTGATACAGGTCAATCTGAATAGTCTGAGGTTGTGTTTTAGAAACATCCCTGCATGTGCTAAACCCCAGTGTAATATTCCTGTATTTAGCTCTTATTGTTACCGTGTGCTTACAGATAGTCCCTCAGACCTAGGACTGAGGTTGAAAAGAAATCAGAATCACCTCAAAACCCAGTCCTGACAGACTGAAAAGGTGAAAAATCAACCCTAAGGAGTTTATTTCTGAATCTGCATGTGCAGAATTCGAGGATGAGCCCAGCAAGAGGTGGCAGGAATTGGCAGCTGAACCAAACACAAGCTCCAGGAAGGCAGTTAAACTCACTCCAGAGGAAAATGTTCTTACTAAGGATAGCCAACTATCCACAGCTTCTTGTTTCTTTATTTTCAGTTTGCCTGTTGCTGCTTTGTAGCCTGTATAAGAGAGGTGGCATATCCCCCAGATCCCAGAGTGCTTTCAGGACATGGTTCATAGAAATATGGATAGATTCAGAGGAACAAGACTTCCTTTGACTTATTTGCAAAGTGCACAGGCTAGCATGGTGTGGCATTCCAGCCTTATGAGAGGAAGAAAGTCCTTTTTTATTGGTTATCTTTCACATTTCCAACATCCTGTGCAACATCCAACATCTGCATCCAACCTTGTTGCTCAGATTTAAATTGGCTTAATTAGTAGCATTGATTGAAGTAAGAATCATGAGAGTAGGGGGAACTTACATAATAATTTTTCAGTACTTTTTGCTAATTTAGTTCTGAGTTGCCAAACACTGAAATGATTGTCATGGGTTGTCAGCCATGGAGTGGATATTTTATTGGAGCTTGGCCCAAGTCCTGCCCTACCCCAAGCTCCTTCTAATATTAACTCAGGTAGTTAGGAGAACAGAAGCAGTGTTTTAAACCAGCCTTACCTGAGCAGGTTGTTGTGACTGATGCCTGAGAGTAATTCCTTGTGGCTGCCTGAACTGGAGCCACCCTGGATGCAAGTCAGGGCCACACTGGATGCTGAGCTGTTCTCAGCTGGCCACTGAGAGGATGTTTGCATCCATTCAGAGCTTACATCATGCTAAGATTTTGACTTTTGAGGTTTTAGCAGATGATTCCCTCATATAAATAGATTTCACAGTGCCATTTCTCACCTATGAACAAAATCATCATGACTGGAAGTTTTTTGAGCACTAGCTTCAGTTCACATATGTAATGTGCCTGGGGCAGGGTCTAGGTTGGCCACAATTCTCCAAGAGAAGAGGAGATGCTAAAAAGGACTGACCCATCAACAGACTCTCTTTAATTTCCCTTGCATTCAAAGTGATCTGTTCCAAGTTATTTTAGCTGAGAGATCACATTCAACATGCAGAGCTGAGATCTCATTACACAGCTTATCACACCCCTGAGTTTAAATCAGGAGTAACACTCCCTAGTGCTCATCATGGCCACTGTGCTGCATATAAAACCTACCAAAGCTCCTCCTCCATGAAGTGAAGGGGATCCACACAAACACCAGCAATCAGGGTGGCAGGCCCTCCTCTGCCTCAGTGCCCAGATTATATATATAATTATAGCTGTAATGTAGTTATAATTATATAAATTTAACATTACATCTCAATTAAATGCACTATAATATATAATTATGGATATATAATATAGCTGTATTTCATGTATGATTTTGTCTGTGTGAGAAAGAGTACAAGCTATGAGCATGTAAATAAAAATCATACCTTATGCTCTTGCATGCATAGGTAAGTACTAAATCAGGTCTTGCTGTGTATCTAATGAAATGCAAATAATGCCTTCACCAGCTTTTTTATCAACTTACCTACACACTTCCTGTGTGCTCTGTTCCTGGAGGGACAACCATGTGGGTGTAATCTTCACAAGGTATATGGCCTGCACTGCAGTGTGCAGCAGTTCCCTTCCCCAGGGATTGCATTTTGGTTATGATTTTCTCTTTGGAATACACAGGAAATATCCTATTTGAGATTCTCTGACTACTAATCCACAAGGAGCAGGATTGCAATATCTATATTTTTCCCAGTGATCCCTCAGGCAGCTGCATTCCCTTAAACACCTGGATGTTCCACATTATGCAGAGTGTTCTCTGTAAAGTGCTGGGATAAATGATGAGATTCAACTGCTGGGGGAGTAACCTAATCAACATACAAGGTCACATTCAAAAGCCTGAATGTTGCTTCCCAATTAAAGCTATGTATCAGGTGGAAGGCAAGGGATTAAATATTGATGATTTTCTTCACTGGGCCAGCGAAGATTTCTTTCAGGGAAGAAGTTGCAGTTTCTCAGCCTATATCCATGTGCCAGATGCATACTTCCACTAGGTATTTTTCCTTTCCTTAAGTCAGAAGAATAAATCTCAAAATTTGAAAACATACCCTTCAGTGAAGACAAACTCAGAGGTGTTTTGGTTTTTTTCAATTATTCTTTCACACATTTCCAATTACCCCAGTTTCCTGATGCAAATTTTACTTTACTGATATCATTAGGGATTGCATAGATACTGCAGAACAGATTTAAGTTCACACATGTGCAACGCAGTAGGTACTTCCAGGTGATGGGGAGGTTGTTTGACAGGAGAT
This sequence comes from Argya squamiceps, assembly GCA_037834095.1. Lineage (NCBI taxonomy): Eukaryota > Metazoa > Chordata > Aves > Passeriformes > Leiothrichidae > Argya > Argya squamiceps. Next base: position 106,604,957 of record JBBMKD010000145.1, read on the forward strand.
GTTTCTGGATGGGATCCAGAGGGAGCCCTGGAGCACTGAAACAGCTGAACCTGACCACTGTGAGAGATGCTCAGGACAAGGGAGTTGGGTCACTGGCACTGAATAGGTCTTCTTCCCTCTTCTACTTAGAAAAAGTGACGTGGCAAAATATTTCAGTGACCAGAGGAGATTTCCCAATGCATATTTCACAATGAAGGTTTTGGGGCTGTAGCTGTGACCACACTGTGCAGCCAGAAGCCCTCTGTGCACCATTTCCCTGTTTGCTGAATCACACAGAGGTTTGGGTGGAAGGGACCTTGAAAGGTCCTCTAGTCATGGCCAGGGACATCTTCAGCTACCAGGGGTTGCTCAGTGCCCCATCCAACCTGACCTTAATTGTTCCTTACCCCTTTTCCCAATGATTCATTGCCTTCTCAGCATCACACATTTGTGCTGGAGAAGAACTGGGTGTAATTTTTCAGTGATCTGTAAACTCATTCCACAAAGGCTCCAGAGCAGTTTGAAAGTTAGGATACTGTTTGCAGAGCAGCTTCTGACTGCAAATATTGACATTTACTTGAAACTGTTTCTTTTCAAACTGAAATATTCACTCCCTCCCGTGATTAAAAAAATTAAAAAACCAAACAAACGTGGTCCCTGGTCTTATCACAGAATTACAGAATAGTCTGTGTTAGAAGGGACCCTTAAAGGTCATCCAGCTCAGCCCCCCTGCAATGAGCAGGATCATCTGCAACTGGACCAGTTTGAAAAGGGCTCAGACCCCCTTGAACGTTTCCAGGGATGTTTCCCTCTCTGGGCACCTGTTCCAATGTTTTACCACCCTCATTCACTAAAAATTCTATTCTATGCCTAATCTAATTCAAATATCTTTCAGTTCAAAACCACTACCTCTTGTTCGATTGCAACAGACCCTGATGAAATCTTTCTTCTAGGCCCCCTGAAAGTCAAAAAGGCCATAATAAAGTTTCTCTGGAACCTTCTCCTCTCCAGGCTGAGCAACTCCTTATGAACTGATCTGAAGGTAATGAAAAGCAGAAAAAAACCAAACTAAAACTTTCATGAAAAAAAACCAAACTAAAACTTTCATGTCAAGGCCATGAAGTCCACCATGTCCTGAAAGTACTTTTTTTGCAAGCTCCCTTTTCTTAGACTCTTAACCTTTCTTGATAACTGATATTTTTGCTGTAATAACTGCCTCATTGTATAATTAATTTCACTGGAGAATTCATTTGTACAGTTATTGCTTTGCATTTTTCAATAATTAATTCCCTGTAAGTAGGTTCATATTTTTTGTATATTCCCTGTAATATTCCCGACTTGTGTTTAAGGTTACTGAACCAATCTTCTCCCCAGACATCCTCTCTGTCCTTTTCTTGTCTCCTTTACTCTGTCCCTCAGTCCTGCAGCACCCTCCAGTCCTCACACAGCAATGATGTTTGTTCCTTTCTTTGAGGGCAAATGAACCCAGTTTCAGGATAGACAAACCCCCCCCCCAAAAACTAAACCACCAAGTGTGGGTGGATGAGGCAGTTACAAGGCTTTTTGGAGAACAATTAAATCTGATGCCTGGCTAACTCTTGGCAATGGTAGGGTGGTTCCAGGGCCAGCAGAGTGGGCTGGAAGTGGCCAGTAAGGCTTTGTGAGGGCTGATGTTGAGGACGTGGAGGACTTTAGAGAACTTTATGGGGTTCCAAAGACCTGGAGTGAGTAAAAGGACCTGGGAGGAGATTTCAAGGTGCCTAGTGGGGGGAACATGTGATGAGGCCATATAATGGTGTTTGGAGGGCTTTTGGTAAGAGGAGGTTGTTTATCTCTTCTCATGGGGAATAATAAATAGAGCAAGTTTGGCGAGCTCACATCTCTTGGGAGTTTCAGGAAATATTTTGTGTATTTCTGCACTCAAGTCTTACTCATTTTTGCTTCATCTCAAATGCTTACATTCACAAAGTTTGTGTTTCTTCACAGGACTGATATTTCTCAAACACAACCTTGATCTCAATACCTATTTCATAATTTCATAGAAAGTGATTGTTATTAGTTGGTGTCTCCTCATCTGAATTTTCTGATCAAACAAATCAATGTTAGGGCAACAGTACTTTGGGATTTTTTATCTGTATGATACATGATACTGATCACTCTTAGTAAGTGAATGGCTTCTTGGTACAGCTTTGTCTTTGCAAAACTGATCCTGACTCCAGACCTTTTAATCTTGGACTGGAGTTATGCCACTGTTGCACAGAATGGACTTGTTATACCCCTTAGGTAGATACAGTCAGGTGAGATGGTGAGATGGATCCTCCACACTGTCTCTTAGAAGAATTTCTTAAGTTCTTAAGTGAATTTTTATGTTTCCAAGTTTGTAAATTTGCCGTTGGAAATATTTTCTCTTTCCTTTTTTTTTTTTCCTCTTCCAAGTAAAATTTCTTGCCACAAAACTCAATTACTCTCTAAAGCAGCTGAAAAAAGAAAACTCAAAAAAATTAAAGCAACATATTATCTGGCTCCTATGCTCAGTCCAGAGGACACAATCGAAACTGTCCTGATGACTTTGTTTGCCTTTGGATTAAGTTCTGACTGCAAAGTTTGGGTTTCAGAAACGTTTCTGAAGCACAAAGCACTGTTCAAATCATCAGCCCCAAAGGGATCTGTGCTTCAGGGGAAAGCAGGCAGAGGACAATTAAATGATGATGTCTGGATTTGTCAGGCTTATCGAGACTTTTTGTATCAGAGCAGAACTCACATCTTAATATGTCAGGGCTCATCTACCTTAAACAGTCCATGATATTCCAAATATTAGGTTCTAAGGTGCATCTGAAATATTATCAGTAACCATTGTTAGAAAAGTGATACACTCTTTAGGGATTAATCCAAATATCTCTGGAGTTGTTAGGAGCTTTACTTTAAATACATTGGATTGGAGATACACCTGATTAATCCACTTTTAATCTGCTGATTTCATGGCCTTTTGCAGCTTGGTATGAGTTCACTCAACCCACAGTCTGCAATGGCTAGAAGCTATTAATAATGGCAGCATGACACTGACTTTGAGTTATGAAATCTCTTTTCCCTGTGCAGCATCAGATCTGACTTTTCACTGACTGTGACTCTGCAACTCCTCAGCTGGGAGTGTGGGCACTGGAGGAGCTCAGGTGTGCACACAGACCCTGAGATGGGCTCAGCTGGTCACAGCCTGGTGCTAAAAACACCAAGGCTCTGGCTTTAATTCCCATATGGGCCATTTATTTAAGAGTTGGACATGATGATCCTTGTGTGTCCCTTCCAACTGAGAAAATTCCACGAATTTGTGAATAGATCAGATCCTTGGCCCTCTTAGAAGCACAAAACCTTTGCTGTTGGAGTTCCTTGTGCAGGCACAGCACATCAGGATTAGCACATTAGATGGACTCAAGATGCTCAGAAACTGTGCCCTTGCTTATCCCTCATTAAAACAAGATTTAATATGGACTTTATTTGAATGCATTAGCATACATATATTACCATTATTCCTTAATATTTCATCATGAAAACATATTAAGATGGCTATATATGGGAACTGAGTCTCTGCTGGATGAAATTTTCCTGCATAATACACTGACACAGGATTCAAGCTTTCCCTCATGCCTGCCAGAAGAAGGTGTTGTTAATAACATTAAAATAAAATTTTAAAAACTGTGAAGACAGAGGTGTGCATGGTTCATTGCCATGGAAAAGGAAATGAAATTTACAGTTCAGAAAAGTTAAAATAAAAAAAATTTAAAAAAAGAGAAAATAATTTAGGCTTAACATTTCTCTATGAAGTGACAATTCCAAATTGAAAAAGTTATGAGTTATGTGATACATTTCTTAAAATTTTCATTCTGGTTTAGAATGGAAACATTTCGGAAAATTGTTTCCAATTTTGCAAATCTCAGTGTTTCCCTCAGGACTGAACCTCAAGTTTGCTATTGTGCTACAGACTCCACAAATATTATGTACAAATTATGTACAAAGACCATGTCTTCTATTGGAGGAAAGAGAAAATATTCTCACTTGGCTCAAGGTCTTCCCCCATTCTCAGTGAATGCCTGCAACAGATCTCCAGTTTTCCAGCATTTCTTTCTTCTTCCTGCAATAGCCTGTGGCCATGATCCATGTCCTCTGTAACCCTGACAAGGGTTTCTCCCATGAGCCTACTTTGTGAGCCAGTAATGGTATTAATTCTGATCATTAAAATCAAACCTTGGAATGCAGTTTTCTGGTAGCATCCTAATCGTGAAAAATAAATGTGTGTAACTATGTTTTTCTTCTTGTTTCAGAGAGATTTTTCAATGAGATTGAAACTCTAAATTAATGCCCTTGACAAATTTAGATCAGCTTTAATCTGAGAGGAGTGCAGAGGGTTTATGCTCAGCCATCTCTGTCATCAGTTGCTGCTGCAGAATTTACAGGCTCCATAAGTTCTTTCTTTCTTCTATAGAGATGAGTGTAGCCTCTATAAAGCTGATAAACTTTGGATGAAGTTTTCTCCTGTACAGAAAACTTGCGTTTTCCTCAGAAATTTTGAAGTCCTGCTATTTTCAATAAAGAATTCTTTTCTTCACAGAAATGGATTCCTGAGACAGTCTGCATTAAGACTAATTCCATTTGATCATATGTTATTTTTAACAAAGCCACATATTCCAAAGGAAATCTATCATTCTTTTGATTTCTGAATGGCTTTCAAGTCCAATTGCTCATTCTTCCTACCACCCAATCACATTGAATCTAGGAAGAGTAGCTGTGGCTTCCAAGAATATCAACACATATTGCTGCTGAGTTATTAAAATAACCCAAACAAGCCACTCCTTCCCCCAAAAAAGCCCCACAGCTATTTTCTTCTTGTTTTAGTTCCCTTTTGTTTTAGTGGTAGCTTAATAAACTAATTTTTTTAGAAGATGGAAAGAAAAATTACATTTTACACTCTTTGAGCCATCCTCCAACACTTATTTCAAGCACTCATATTCCTTTTCCTCAGTTTTCTTTCTGTCTTACAGCTTTCTGCTCTTCACCTGCTGTCACGAGACAAACTCATGGGATTTGTTACAGTTATGCCCAGCGCCAAGTTATGAGGACGTATCATGTTTACATTTTTGGCTGAAATACTCACAAAATTTTACATCTGGTGTTTTTTGACATGTACTGATCTGTGAAACTTGGTGTTAATGCAATCATGCCAAAAAACTTAAAAGAAAACAAAGACCAAAATCTAAATTTCTTTCTTCCATACCCTCCTCCACCAGATATATCTTGTATTATGTATGAGGCTTTTTTTTTTAAATGCACACACTCTTTAATGTTACTGAAAAGTTAGGGAGGAAGAAAAGGGAGTTTCAATGTTGGATTCCTGCCAGACCTTCTTTGGCAAGTCTGAGTGAAAAAAGAAACAGCAAAGTTTTCAGAAACCTCCTTTAAAAAGAGATCTTTACCAGCAAAAAAAATTTGAATTGCCTTAGCATATTAAAAAACACTAAAAATTTTAGGAGTGAATTCCTGACTTCATAGAAATCCTGGCAAACTCCAACTTGTTTCAATGAGACAAAGGTATTTGTTGTAAACTCTCTGATCTTGGAAGATTTGGGCTGATGGAAGTAATTAAAGATGAACTCATTTGGACAAAGAACAATCAATTAAATGATGAAAGATGTCACAATGTTCAGCAGCCCATTGAAGAAAAAGGTCTTATCCTGAAAGATACCAGATATCAAGTCAGGCAGGGTTTACTGTAAAGGACAAAATTACACTCACCCAACATTTCTTCTTCTAACCCAGGCCTGTTCTCTGAGCCTGTCAAGGCTGAGATTCAGCTCCAGGCTCAGAACATCTCCATGCTGGCACCCACATCCAGGTGGATCCCTGAAAGTGTTTAAATTGCTGTTAGGAACAGAGGGAAGCTGGCCAAGCAACCTGCAATTTGACCCATGCTGCACTCGGTGTCATGATGCTGCACCCAGTCACTCAGGGAGGAAAGCTGTTCCTCTGGAGGGAAATTTATCCCACTGATTTTCAGACAAGATGGACTGTCCTCCCCTATAGGCCATTTGGCTCCTCATTGACCACAGAGGGAGCCCAGAAAATGAAAAATAATTGAGCTTAGACCTCTGAATTATTGTTCAAATAAAAGAATTTTGTAACAGGAGGGCTTTTGCAAATGTTCGTGGCAGGCTGGTGTGTCAATCAAATTGATCTCTAATCATTCCAGGCATCTACTTGACTCCAAGTATCTTCTTGGCAGACAGAGGATGGTGATGGCATAATGGCCCAGGGAAAAAATTCTGGCTAGGAAAAAAAAAAAGTCAGAAAACTACTGGCTTTGGGATCAATAAGGTGCTTGAAATTTTTGTGGAGGAAATACACATGGATGTTTATACCAGGCTTGAGAAGCACCATCACCATGTAACATTATTAACCTTCTGCATAAAAAATATGTCTTAGAGCATTTACCCCTCTTGGTATGAGACTTTTTTTTGACATCTGCCTCCTACTTAGGCATGAATCCTTAGTGTGCTTCAGAAGGGAAGGTGGCTGAAAATAGAGTCAATGCTGTATTAAAAATAGGACAATACAGCTTGAAAAAAAAATGTTTTTATAAGTAAAGGCTATTGTGAGAAAGGCAGTTCCAGGAGTCTAGCATTCACAAACCAGAAAATGACAGGGATGTAGTGTAGAAAAATTATGCATTTAGAATTGGAGATAAGGAAAAAATGTTAATTAGATAATCCTTACCTTGCCACTGAAAAACAGGACAGATGTTTATGTGTTTTTTGGTGGCTCTACATAAGTGTTGTCTAATATCCAGCAGGAGTTGTGCATGCCTGCTAGAGTCAAGCAGGACCACAATGCCCTCAGTGCCAAACTTTCCCCTTCTGAAGGTGCAGTCTAAGCAATTTGGAAGTTGTCAAATGCTTTGAGGTACTGGACAGTAGAAATTATGGAGGCAACATGGCAAGACATCTCTGCAAGCAGGAAGTAGCATGAAAGAGACTGTAAATCTGCCAAATTAATATCCACAGCCTCCTTGCCAGGGCTGCACATCTTACACTAGAAATTCAGTTCTTCAGTGGGAAGTGAAGTCTTCTTGTTAAAACTAAAAATATTACCTCTGCTTCTAATGAACATCAAAATCCTAATGGTAGAGCTTATGTTCTCTGGGTGAAGACTCACAGGAAGCCTCTGTGAGGGGTAACAGAAGGAAACTTTGGCTGAAGGCAAAACATAAATGAAAGTGGCCAAACTGGGGAAGGAGCAGCTTTGCAAAGATTGATGTCAGATGAAGAAGGAGGCAGGAATTTCTGTAAAGGCACTACTGTGCATTTTATAGATGAAATTGAACTAGATGGTCAAAATGCTGCTACAGACTCTCAGCAGTGGAAAATTTATCAGCTTTCTATCCTGGGAACTGAGTCTGTGAGTTTTATTAATTGGCTACAAAAGGCTATGGTCTCTGCTTTTCATGGAATACTGTTTATTTCCACATGAGAAATCATCAGCCAGGCTAACGAGAGGGATGGTCTTCAGGAGTCTCTGGATAAAGAAATTATCAATTCTTCTAAAACAACACACCCTTGAGATTCTGGAAAATGTCTCTGAGGTTTCTTCCAGGAAGCACATATTTCTTAAGGCATTAGCAAACTAGGGATAGTGACTTTTCACTAGATCCACAATTTAATAAATGCTTGCTAAAGAGTTTTATTTTTTTTAAAACTGGAAACACTACAAAACATTATGACAGGAATGAGCATAATTTTCCTGTTGCACTGGGTTGGCTTTGTCAGGAACTGTATCTGCACAACCTCAGAATCTTGTATCTTCATGCACAAGTAAATTGGTGCAAATTAACAACTTGTTTTGTTTACATTCTGTTTTAAAATTTCATTACTGGGCATGTGATTAGGGTGATAATTCCCCATAAGATACCTGGTACTACCAAGTTGTTCTCTTATTTGTTCCCAGGCACAGCAGATGAATTATTAGCATCCATGGAGAGGCTGTAATTCCTCAATGACATCTTGCTCCATGCCCTTCATGCATGTAGGAAGCTCTGCTGATGAGCAAAGAAGGAAATAGGTCCTCTGTCTATCCAGCTGCCAGGACTTTTCCCAGTTCTTTACTCACTCTGATCCATCCATGAACTTTGATGCAGCCCCCTGACCTGAGTGTTCTAAGACCTGCCCTACTCTGCCTGAAGCTTTCAGTGGTGTGAGGCTGGAAACACCCATAGAACTGTAAATTCAGTACCAAAATTTGCCTAAGGGATAGTGTCAGTGCAACACAGTGCTGTGACAGGATAATGGTCTCCTGGCACAATAAAACTGCCAAAAAGAAGCCAAGCAGTTTATGGATAATAAATGTCAAACAGAGGTAGATGTTTATTTTCAGAACATCACAAGCCTATTATCCTGTCAGACCCTCCTGTTTCGATTTCTTTATTTCCATTATGGTAAATGAATAAGGAAAAGTAAGGAATGAGGTGCCCTGCAGGCCAATCACAAGCTTGTTCAGCCTGAAGGCTCCAGTAAGGAATTCATTTATTTCAACATATGTTTTTTTGAGCAGCTGCCTTGCTGTGGTTCACTGACACATGAGCTCCAGTCAGACAGAAATCCCTCCACCTATTTCCAGGAGGTGTTTGTGTTCCAGTCTTGTAGTTCTTGATTCTGTCAAACATTTTAGTCCTGTGAATCTTCATTCCAGTGATGGGGGACACATGGAGGGGAAACAAAGAGACAACATTTGTCCTTGCATCACACTGCTGGCATCTGAATCAGCTTGGCAGAGATGAGAATTAAATGGTCTGTAGAGGGGCTGGAAGAGGGTTGTGAGCAGAGCCACAGGACATGTTTATGTGGGTATGATCACCCTCAGTTTCTAGAAGTGGATAATGGGCATCTCCATTTACATCCATATTGTAAATAGATGTGGGTTGAGTAAATCCGATGTCATCTTTTATCAGAAAATCACAGAAATCACAGAGTGGTTTGAGTTGGAAGGGATCTTAAAGTTCCAAATCCCCTGCCATGTGCAGGAACACCTTCCACTATCCCAGTTTGCTCCAAGCACCATCCAACCTGGCCTTGAACACTTCCAAGGATGAGGCATCCACAATTCTGGGCAACCTGTGCCAGTGCTTCACCACACTCACAGTAAAGAAATTTTTTAGACATATGTTCCCTCAGATGAGCATTTTGCACTCTTTACTCCTTTTTTGTTGTTGTTTTTATTAGTGGTTATGGTATCTATTAATTTTTAATTTTCTATATATTCATATTTTATATTGGTGTTTAACTATTAAATAATCACTACATTACTATTAATTTTTATTAGTATTAAACAACAAGTATGGTACTTGCAAAAACAATCTGTGCCCCAAAAAGTGGCACAGTCTGATGCTGAACAAAAAAAGGAAGCAGAAGAGGAGCTGGTTGTGCTTTTGTCTGCTGCTGCATATAACAAAACTCAGAGCTGCCGCAGTGGGCAGGATGTCATGAACAGGCCATGCCAGTGTGAGTCTGGAGAGTGGATATAAAGGGAAGCAAACAGGAGTATCTGAAATGGGGTGAAAAGGGTGTTTCCAATGGAAAATACACTGAAGTAAAAACCATCATGTGAGAAGAATGCTGTGGTGACATTTGATCTCACAAACATTATTTATTTTCTGTGCAGCTTTCCATTCACCATCTAAGTGAAGTCAAAAGGCCACCAGAAAAAAAACCATCATGACTAAAGGAACTCTTGGCAGCTTTCCTGTGCAGAAAATGCCAAGGGCACAATATTAACCTTCAGACTTCACTCTGGTCCCTTTCTCTTCCTTCACTGGTTTTCCTGAGATTGCTCCACCTTCTCTTGGGGCAATGGCACTGCATTAAGATTTTTTTACTCTCTTTCTTTCTTTGTAGCTGGAAGAAAAACATCCAAGACAAAACTCGTCCACAGAGGAGTGATTTGGACATGAGCCCTGATATTCCATGGACAGCAGTCTGGACTTTTGCACATGTATTGCCTAGGAATGACTGAACATCCGAGGATCAGCATTTGAAAACAGCAGTTCCAGGGGGAAGATGGATCTGGGCACCAAGGGAAAGGCCAGAGTGTCATGATAAGGCTGTTTCAGGATTATCTCATGGTAGACAGATGCAGTTCTTTGTGCTTGTCATGACTCTTAATTGCATCTGTCCACAGAGCCTTGTTGATTAACATTGATACAGAAAGGGAACAGATTTACTGAAACATTCCACAATTTCTGCCCATAGGGATCCTTGCATGCCCTTTCTGACTGGGTTTTTCTTCCCAGCTGCAGGGAGTGATGTCTTTGGCAAACAACCTGGATAAATGATGGCACCTGACAGCACAAGTGACACTTAAACTCTCTAAGAGTGAGGTCATCTCACCTGATTCAACCACCTTTATGTGGGCAGGCTGTGACAGGACAAGAGGGAACAGTTTTAAGATAAGAGGGAAGATTTAGATTAGATTTTAGAAAAGAAAAAATTACTGTAGAGGCTGCTGAGGCCCTGGCACAGGTTGTCTAGAGAAGCTGTGTCTGCCCCATCCGTGGAAGTGTCCAAGGCCAGGTTGGATGGGGCTTGGAGCAACCTGGTCTAGTGGAAGGTGTCTCTGCCCATGGCAAGGGTTGGAATGAGATGAACTCTAAGGTCCTTTCCAACCCAAACCATTCTGTGATTCTCTGAGCTGAAGCTCAGGGATCTGGTCTAAACAAACCATTGAGGAGCCATCAGTGATACCTGGAAGCAGACAGTCATGTGCAAAGGCTGTTTCATCCCATCTAAAAAGAGTTAAAAATCTAAGGGGAAGATGTCTTTTTGATGACTATTAAAAGACGTACATAAACTGATAAGACTTGGCACATATTTTAAACAGCCAAAGTTATGTGAGCTGTAGCCCATCCCATAAATGAATTTCATGACTTCCTATTGCATACTATTTCAATATTGAAATAAAAATACGTTCTGCAAACCAAAGTCAGAGGAAAAATGGATAGGTGATAAAATAATGAAAGTTAATTATATGAGATGAAATGATAGGATTTTCAATTATGTTTTTATTTCAATATTAACTGTCCTTAATATTTAATTTTAAATTCTGACACTTACTTAGAATAAGCTGGGACTGAGATATTACTTCCATTTATATAAATAATTTAAACTAATTTCAAGAAGTTTAGGGTTCTTACCAAAGTTATAAAAATATGAAATGATTTAAACTGTGAAAAAGCACTGAGCAAGCATCAGGAAGTTGAAACTTAGGAATCAAAAAGGTGGGAAAATTCTTTATTTCTGTCTGGAAGGATGACATTTGCTATGGTAATGCTGTGATAAAATCTTATGGAGTTCTGAAACTGTCTGTCTAATTTATTTGTACATATTAAAGTTTAGCTTCATCAGAGATGCAAATCATGTCATTAAAAGCTCTCCAACCCTGCTTATGCATCTAGAACATTTAAGATAATTTTATTTAACTAATAAAAATGATTTTTAAAACTCTTGTATTCTGTACTTTAATTAAATTCCTGGATCCATGTGAAAGTCATTTGGCACCTACTATGCAGGGGGAGGGGAAGTTAATTACATCTTTAGAAAATAAGAAATTTGTCATTCACACTTTTTCAGCAAAATAGACACAAAAAAAATAGAGAACCCAAATAAGGGTATTCTGTATATTTTGTTATGTAAATGTACACAGATAAAAAATATCCAATATATTTCAAAAGTGTGTCCCAGATTCTGCTGACCACTGAAGGTGAACCTAAGAATATATATATATATATGTATAAGTAAAGCATTTTTTCCTTTCTCTTTGTATTTTAGGAAAAAAACCCCACTGTCCATGTTTTCACTTTTTTTTCATCCTTGAGGAGAGTAAGGTTGGAGAAATACAATCTGCTCCAAAGCTGAGGAGTTTTGCATCCACAGTTCAGGACAAGGAATATTAGGAAAGTCATAACAGACTCCTAAAACCTTCTGATGATGGAGGTTGGGCCCCTTCTCCAGACAGTTGGTGCCTGCCTGTTCTCTGTGTTAGAAGGTCTTGTTGCAATATTCAAAAACCTCCTTGCTGAAGTTTATTTCATGTTATCCCAGTCACTAAGATCATGCAAAACACACTAGTTCTTTCTTCTTTGATATCTGCTTTCCATGTATTTGAAAAAGATCATCGTGTCCCCTTTTTTCCTTGCCTTTGCATACACATTCTGCAAGGAATATCCTCAGAGGTACCAGTGCTGTCCCAAGAGGATGGAAAATAGGTAAAGCATGAAGAACTGAGAAGTTTGCAGAGGGGAGATGGTTTTGGATTAGGGACAAATCTCATAAACACTTGGGAAGGGGAAGGAGTGTCATATTGGTGGTGAGACACTGGTGCAGGCTGCCCAGAGCAGCTGGGGATGCCTCATCAAGGCCAGGCTGAGCAGGGCTTGAAGCAACCTGAGATAATGGAAGGTGCCCCTGCCCATGGCAGGAAGATGAACCTGGCTGAGCTTTAAGGTCATTTCCAACCTAAACCATTCTATGGTTCTGTGATGATTCCATGATTCTCAGAGTATCACATCATATTCAATAAGTTGGTCCTAATATGCAAAGTGCTTCATGATCTTGGCATGGCATTCCTCAAAGTCAGATTAGCTCATCTCCTTTTGGCAAGTCCGGACCATTCACAAATAGACAGGGCAATCAGGTTGACTTATAGCAGAGCTCTGTGCAATTAGTTCACTGAAATTCTACTTCATAATCCCTCCCCATGGGGGAGTGTGTCATTGAAATCAGCTCAGCAAAGATGAAAGAGGTTCTTCATGGGTTTCATAACCAATTCAGCAGGGCAACTTGACTTCATGGGAAATAGAAACAGAAATGTTTAAACAGAGGTAGATTTGCTTTTGAAAAGTTTTGTTTATCTTTTATTGCAATTTAATTAAAAAACCATTGATAGCAAAAGATGAGATTTCTGCTGCAACAAGTTGCTCAGGCAATCATTTTCATGCTGATGATAAAAGAATATTGAAGTCAAACCCAATAATTAAACTCAGTGTAATGGTTTGAAAGCAAAACAAATGAGAGGCTCCAAGTCAGAAATACAATTTAATAAGAAGAAGGAAAAAAGGTAAAATGAAATAAATGCAATAATACAAAAAGACCACTGTCAGAGTCAGAATACAACCTGAGTGGGATGATGGAAGCAGTGATCCTGTAGAAAGGTCTGGTAGCTCTGATCCTCTGG
>JBBMKD010000145.1:106623540-106637688 GCA_037834095.1 Argya squamiceps
GATGTTCACCATCCAGGTCAAAGAGGTGGCAACCTGTGTAGCCAATCTCTTGACCTTTGTACAAATGTATATAAGTATTGGAGTCAGATAATTAAGGAGGAAGAGAAGCTTTCCCTTGACCTGCTGCATCTGTCTCGTTCCTCAGGTCACCCAGAATCTCTCACATTGCATTACTCTGTAAAAGACAGACAGAAAGAAGCTGTGCTGATACATTTTGCATGGACTCAAGACCACGTAGGTTTGCTATTCACGAAACAAGTTCTCTAGCTCCCTGTTATAAATATCTTAAAGCAATGCAGCTTTTAGGAGTAATAAAGTACTTTATCTTTCAGCCTCCTTTCCTAGGTAATAAATTAATTAGTTTTCATATTCCTTTTTACCTCTTATTGAATACACCATGCCCTCATGATGTTTAACAACCAACAATATCACCAGGAGAGTTGTTGCATATCTCTTGACTTTGTGTCAGTCTAAAGGAGTAAAGTCCTGGATCTGGCTGCTCCTTGCTCCTCCCCATCAGTTTCTCTAGCAGCTTCTCTCACCACACTCATCTCTGACCTCACAGTATTCACAGCAAAGGCCATCTCAGGCCACCTCCAAAAGAAGCAGACTAAGGGGGACAGAATTAGCAGAGGCAGCTGCAATAAAGGAGAAGCAAGAAGTCTCTCAGCAGGATGTTTTATGAAGGTGGTCTGTTCTACAAGATCTGTTGTTTTGCCTTTCAATCCTCAACCCACAGTTGTAAACTGAAAATAATACTGTTGTGATCAGGGCATCACCCTCTGATCTGGGCTAAAGGACAACACTGCCCTCCACCCTCCAGAAGGAGGAGAAATAGCACAAGGCAAGCATCCAAGATGTTGTCAGACCAAGAATTTATACCATCTATTTTCTTACTGGGACTCCTGTGCTCAGGAGAGGATTTCCGCCTTCCTCTGGAACTGCAACATTAAAAATACATTGCAGTACTTTCCTCAGCCAGTTTGAAAACTCACAGCACAGATTTGGTGTCTGTGTAAAGCCCTCACGGAGGACGTGGGGAGCAGGTATAATTGACAGTGCCACAGATCTCCATCTAGGGATGGGTTGTAGCAGACACCTTTGTTTTCAAGGTACTTTTCCAAATAGGCAGAGACATGAGAATCAAGTCATATGGTGACAGAAGAAATGAATATTCATTGTTTGCCTTTTATGATAGTAGGAAGCACAGCAGCAAGAGCTGAAAAGATGGGGTTTAATTGTTGCAGAAGTGATAAGGAACACACGTGGGAACACACTTCTTTGATTTTTTCACTCATATGAGGAAGCTCCCTCAGTCATTTCCATTTTCTCCAGATGAATCAATATTTTCTCTCTAACAAAAGAAAACAAAACCACAACTTAACCTCCCCACCCACGCAGAACATATTACTTAACTGCCTGCTGCTCCCAGCTATCTTTGCAAGCTGTGTTCTTGCAGCATTTTAATTTTTCAGTCCTCTCAAGAAATATAATAACATTAACATTATGCATTTTATGATGCTCTTACTTGTTACAGATCTTGCAGTTCTTCTCTAACACTGGCAGCTTTTATCAGTTTACAATGTGAATTAGCTTAGAAAATGGCAAGGATGGATTTGCAACAACAACAACAAAAAAACCTAAACAGGAGAAAAATTTGTCTTTCTAATAAATTTCCAAGAAAGCTTCTAATTTTTTGTTAAAAACCCTCAAATTTAATAATATTTTCAGAATTAATTAGTGGGAAAAACTACTTGAAACATGCACCCAAAAGCTGGATTGACAAGTTTCCCATTTAAAAACTAAACTTGTTTTAGGAGAGACAAAACAATCCTCTCAATGTAGAATAAAGCATTGTGTTTACACTCAATATTTTTCAAAATCTGCTTTTCATATGTGAAAGAATTGGCCAAGTTTATCCAACAAATATTAACCCTTTGAAAATCCTGGCTTGGCATTCTTTACTTATGTGAGCAGTATTTTAGCAACTTCCCCGACCACTCTGCAGCTACTTAAGGAAATAAAACCCAACTGGGAGAATAAAACTTTCACAATTAAGCTGAATACTTGAAAATATATCAATATATAATGCAATACTTGTTTCCTCCCATACAAGAGATTCAAAGGCTCTTTAGCTTTTATTCTTTTCCTGTTACCATTACAGCCTCCTGTGCCTCTTCTGACAGCCTGGCTGTCCAGAGTTTTCAGCAGTGTCAGGTGTTTCTGTGTAAAATCTCCAGTGCCAATGGGTGCAGGTTTCTGGCCCTGCAGGGCCTGTCATTCTCCCTAAAAGGTACCTCAGTGTTTCATTCTCTCCCCTTCTTCAACTGGAAGGGTTTTCTCAGCTATTTTCAAGACTACCACATAGCACAGGAACAAAACAGCCAATTCAACCACACTAACCACAGGTTTTGGGTTGTATTTTTTTCCCTGAAGGGTCACCCCAGTTCTTACATCCTTTCTCTGCTTCTCTCATCCTCCAGCAGGATAAACAAACATCCTCTGTCTCCCCCTTCCCATCCCTGCTCTCCCTGTGCAGTGCTGCCCTTGTTGTTCCATGAAGTTCAGAACTGAAATGAGGATTCCTAAGGGATTTTTTCTTATGATCCACATTTCTAAAACTAAACTCCACAGCACATTAGAGTTTTTCTTTCCCAGTTTGAGGTAGAAAATTATAAAAGTACGTGAACATGAACTGCTAGTTGGTCTGAAGTTTATTTTGCTTGCTGTAATGTACACAGGCTCTGTTGCTATTCTGAACTATCCCTCTGCATTATTTTTTCTCTCTTTAATGTCTTTTTATACCATTAATTTTTACTATATCCACCCAGCTATTAAACCATAACAACTTAAAATCGCCATGTCAATAGGACAGTTTGTGCCTTTACTTGTTTTTGAATCTCCATATGGCAATCTGGCTCCTGGGCACCCAATACACTTTTTTCAGTACCTAATCAGTGCACCTATGCCAACCCCTCAAGCCTGTCAATAATTCTTATTTAAACTATTATGTCTCTGTAGCACTTTGAGCTGAACACGGTCCATCAGTGCAGCCTCATCAGAGAATCAGAGGGACTGTTCCAGTCCTCCTTGCTTTAGGTTACTCTGCAAGTAAATTTGGTTTGCTTTGACTTTCTGCTCTTTTCCAAAGCCTTTTCCAAAACCATGTCTACCTTGCCCTGTGCCATAATCTCATTATTTTCTTTGTGCTGAATCATTTTTTTCCAAAGTTGTCTCTTTCTGGGAATAGGCAACTTCAATTATTTTCCTTAGACAGATCTGCACTTTTCCAAGCTGAATTGTCTCAAATATTTTGGAGTGTTTTTAGTTTCTCTCTGTGGTTTGCTATTTCTCTGAGCTCCAGACTCTGTGAACCATCACTCAGCTCCCCTAGCTAACATCCCTGACATGTCTGTTATTCCACTTTAAAGAGGATTCATTGGATGCCACCAGGGAGGATATAAATATCAGCATATCCCAGCACCGTTCTCAGAAAAGGTGTTGATGCCCTGCTTGTTTCTGAGACGTACTTCAAGCTGACTTTTTAGATCCTCCATGGATTTTGCCATTTGGGATGACCAATATAATGCACTCCTCACTTTATCATCCACGTTACCTGCGGGGTAACACTTTGCAGGCACCTTCAGATCAGCAGTATCTGGGCCATTACACAAAACCAGGCTGAATTTGAAAGGCACAATGTGCTTGCAGCACCCATTCAAGGATCTGAAAATTAAGCCAGTTTTACCGGCACTAATGCCGGATTACACGTTGTCACTGTGTACTCCCAGGGACAGGCAAGAGCAGCTGGCACTGCCCTTTGGCACAATTCTTTATCTTCCTGCTCAGGAAGGAAGCAGCACCTACTCAGTCACACCTTTCACTGCACAGCTTTCTTTGCCCCCTCTTTGGTCCTTGTTTCAGGCATGCCATGTCAGAATGTTCCACTGCAGCATCCTGGCAGTTGTCCTGGTGCTGTCCTGGTGCCATCCAAGACCTCGAGAAGCAGCAGAAAAAAATCATCTTTTGCAATATCCTACTCAGGCACTAGAGGGATGTGCCTGTCCCGGGGTGGTCCAGTCAATTTGTGCTGTGTTCCTGAGCTGTTCCTGTGGTCACTGGCTGTAATGAATCATCTCAATTAATGTCTGCAACCTAACAGGTCAATGGCAAATGGTTTTAAGCTTAAAATGTGTCAATTTAGATTAGATATTAGGAAGGAATTTACTGTGAGGGTGATGAGTCACTGGATCAAGTTGTTCAGAGATATTGTGGATCCCCGTTCCTGGAAGTGTTCAAGGCCAGGTTGGATGGGACTTTGACCAACCTGGTCTAGAGGAAGGTGTCCCTGCCCATGGCAAGGGGTTGGAACTGGGTGTCCTTTAAAGTCCTTTAGAACTCAAACCATTCTGTCATTTTATGATCTCGCCAAGCCCCTGAGCTCCTCAGCTCTGTGAAGGACTCACTGGGCAAGGCCACAGCAAGCAAGAGAAGTGATTCCAGGTTTCTCCCTGCCAGACCAGCCCTCAGCACAATCTCCATCGCAGGAGAAATAAGTGCAAAGGATCCAAAGGCTCCAGGCCCACAGCACCCAGGTATCTCTGCCATCCACAGCTTAGACATGGTCACCATACTTTTGTCAAGGGCTGTTACAAGCCTGCACATGTAGAAGTTAGGAATCAGGCTCTGGCTTCCCACTCAAGGTCTCACTTATCTGTGTAAGTACAAAGGCTGGATAAAGCCTTTGCATTTAGACTTTATTCTCTGGGAGCACTCAACCATTGGCATAAGTACATCATAAAATAGACAAAGAGCTGTAATATGTACCAATGGCGCTTAGCATTTCCTGGGGTTATTGAGGAAGGCAGCACCTTAAGATGTGCAGATAGATGGCTGACAGGGTCTTTTCTGTGGAGCTTCCCACCTCAGAACTCTCCTTGTTGCCTGTAAGAGCTCCAATCCACATTTGCAGTTCAACTATATCTAGGCCACTAAATAAAAACAGCCTGAATTTGAAAGTCATGAGGTGCTTGTGGCACCCAATCAAATACCTAAGCATTAAGCCAGCTTTACAAATGCAGTTGGTTCCACACTTCTGAAAGGTTTCAGGCTCCCAATCTGAATCAGTGGCTCTGCAACCTAGCACAGGCCCTCCAAAGCCATCTCTGTTTGGCTCCTTCTCCACCAGTCCTGTTCATCCTCACAGAGCCATAGAGTCATAGGATGATTAAGTTGGAAAAGACCTCAAAGGTCATCAAGTCTGACTGCTAGTAGCAGTAGAAGCATGTGTAGAAGGGGTGTCAGCATGGAAGAGATTGCTGAATACGCTGTTTCTTCTCCAAAACATTGTTAAATTCTTCAAGCTGAGTGCAGCCTGCTGTTTGTCTAGGTGTGAATCAGACAGAGGCTGCCAACTGACATTTTTGAGTTCCCCCAGTTTCCACTGACCCTCTTGTTTCTGTAGGAGTTTATTATGGAAGAGCCTTGTTCTCTCAGACTTCGCCGTGTTCTTGGTCCCACCTCAAAATAAATAATTTCTGCTCGACAAAACTCACTAAAACATAGTAGAAATTTGGTGAAAGGGGAGACACCAAGCAGAGAGCTGCATTTTTTTGGGTTTTGCTTTTTTTATTATGCTTCTGTGATTTAGACTTACAAGTTAAGTAGAAAGCTCCTGCAAAGGCAGCCTGCCTTTCCTCCTGCCTTTCCTGCAAGGGGCTGCCAGCTCTGCTGGGGCTAGACCTGCTGTCCCAGGCAGTCCTGGCTTAGGCTCCCAGAGGAGCAGAGCTTGCTGCTGTCTGGAGAGTTGGTGGGCAGCTCGCCTGCTGCAAATGCATTTCCCTGCTGCTCTGCTTTGGTCCAAAGGAGCTGCAGAATTTTCCTCCTCTTATGTAATGGTCTGCTGGTGTCTTTGCTTGGAAAACCTCTTTTTCAGCTGGAGGGTGTCAGGAGCTGTGTCCTACCTCTCTTGGGTCACTGCTGAGAGAGCAGCTGGCAGAGGCAGATGTGCCAGGGTGTGGGGCATCAGAAAGGAGTAGCTCCTCTCTTTCCTTCCCTTGTGTCCAGCATTTCCCAGGGTCACCCTCCTCCTCACAGGAGCACGGGACAGCTTCTTCTGGGCGACCCCGGGCAGCAAATGGGGGAAAGGGGAAATTTGGGCTGGGAGCTTTACCTGGGGCACTGTGTACCGTGTGTAGCGTGTCCTCCGCCCCCCGAGAGCCACAGCGAGGATGGGGCAGAGCCGAGTGCGGGGAGGATGCGGTGGGACAGGGGACAGAGAGCGGAGAGCGGCAGGGGGAATGCGGTGGGACAGCGGGATGAGAGCGGAGCGAGACCAGGAGATGCAGCAGCCGCGGGACCGGGGGATGGAGAGAGGAGTGCAGCGTGAGGATGCTGCAGCCGTGGGACCGCGGGACGAGAGTGGAGCGCGGCGACTGCTGCTTGCTGCTGCTGCTGTGGGAAAGCGGATCGCCAAGTCTCCGGGCCGAGCTCTCCCTCCTCCGGCAACCGGCGGGGATGGGGAGGGGGAGCGAGGGAGGGGCACGGACGGGTCGGGGGACCTTAAAATGCAGCATCATCCTCCGGCCCCGGCGAATTCCGTGTGTGTGCGTGTGTGTGAAGGGGCGGAGGGGGGAAAGCGGCAGCACCTCCCGGAGCAGCGGGGCTGCGCGGGGCGCGGAGAGGAGCGGGCACTGCGGAGCCGGCAGGGCTCCCGGTGCAACGCCCGAGCCTCGCCGGAGAAAGGGGGGCACCGGATGGGAGGGGAGGGACGGGAGGGAGGGGAAGGGGGGCGGCGATGCTGCCTGGCTTGGGGGGAAGGGAGGAGAGCGGGGGGGGGGGGGGGGGGGGAAGAGAGAATGAGGGAAAAAAAGGCAAGAACACCCCCCCCTCCTCCCCTGCCCGGTCCGTTCCATCTCCGGCACACACACACACCCGCACGCACACACACACCCCATTGATCAATATTTGGCTGTCTTGCTGCAACTTGCTGCAGTCTTTTAAAGGAGTAGTAGAGAGAGAGGGAGAGAGAAAGGGAAACTGGCAGGAAGGGGTAAGGAGCTACACATGTCACATGTGCTTTCTAAGACGGCCAGGAGCATCTGCAGGCTGGATCTGGTGGAGGATGCTGCGGCAGGTGATACACAGAGGGCTCCAGTCGTTTTTCTACAAGCTGGGCTTATTCGTGAGCAGGCATCCGGTGTTTTTCCTCACTGTGCCCGCAGTCCTGACCATCATCTTCGGCTTCAGCCTGCTCAACCGCTTCCAGCCTGACACTGACCTGGAGAGCCTGGTAGCCCCCAGCCACAGCCTGGCCAAGATCGAGAGGAGCTTAGCCAGCAGCCTTTTCTCCCTCGATCAATCCAAAAGCCAGCTGTATTCGGACTTGCACACCCCGGGGAGGTATGGCAGGGTGATTCTCCTCTCCAAACCCGGAGGCAATATTTTGCATCAGGCTGATGTGATCCTGCAGATCCACCGAGCCGTGCTGGAAATGAAGGTGAACTACAAAGGCTATAATTATACTTTTTCCCATCTGTGTGTGTTGAGAAATCAGGATAAGAAATGCGTGCTGGATGATATTATTTCAGTACTAGAGGATCTGAGGCAGGCTGCCCTCTCCAATAAGACAACAGCCAGGGTGCAAGTGAGCTATCCCAACACTAAATTAAAGGTATGCTCTTACTGCATGCTTTTGCCAATTAAAGAGGCAGCACTTCATTTCTTGTCCTAAACAGCAAAGAGAAATATAATCATATCTATCTCTCTCTGTCGAAATGTGTGTGTGATCTGGGCTTTCCTCGTGAAGCAGCTGAATCCGGTGCCTTGCTTTTGTTCTGGGAGAGGAGGGAGGGAGGGGGACTGGAAGCTGCCGGAGCAGAAGAAGGGAGCGGTGAAGAGCCTGAGCACCGGGAGACCTTGCAGTGCCTTGAAGGTTCAATACGTGGGGGGAAAGGGACAGGAGGTCGGTGGGGGGTTGAGAGCTGGTTTGCACTATCACCTTTTCCAGCCTCACTGCTGTGGTGGGATAATTTGTCTTTAATGTGGCCAGAAAAAGCTTTCCTCAAAGGCACAGTGAAGTCCTCTGTCGCCCTGCCTGTGCCAGTGCTGTAGGAGCAGCAGGAGGTTTGGGCCAGAAGCAATTTCTGGTGTCCTGCCTTCTTTGGCTGCATGCAAAGAAGGTGAGGGGAAGTGGGTTGGTTTTTTTGTTTGTTTTTTTTTTTCTCTCAGTGTAAAAATTGTTAACTCTGTTGCTGATGGATAGGCTGGAGTTTTGGGGTGGATCCCACCAGCTGGAGGCTTCCAGCAAAGTTGAAACAAGGTAAAAGGTAAAAGAAGTTTCAATCCTCCCAATTAAAAGAATTTGGCACAAATTATCTCAGGACTATTTCCCTGGCACACAAGCACCCATCTGCTTTCCCTCCCATCTGGAGCAATTCCGCTCACCAGGACTAACCTGCTGTGAGTAAATAAGGCACAAAGTTTGCAGGTAGCTCATGGAAGAAGTTTTTGTGGATTACAGTGTATCTGCACACTCCCCTGGGCATTGAACCAGAAGCAGGATTTATTTAACAGAGTGTAACAAACTCCCATGGACATTATTTACTCATGGCTCAAGTCACAGGGGAGAGGATATGCTCCTTCTTGTAAACCAGAGATCTCTGGGGTTCCTCTCCCCCTTTTCCAAAGAGTTCCTCAGGGGTAAGGAATGCTCTTGCAAGTACCAGCACTAAGATCCTGAAGTTATAATTTGTTTCTTACTGTACATTTACCAGAAAAAGATCCCATAAAGTCAGTCCCTGTTGCGAAATCTGAAGCAGAGACACAGATTGATTTTATTTGATTGTCTTTTTTCTTCAGTAAAAGTGCCAGGTGGAACAGCTTGGATTTGGTCCCGTGGCTGTAGATGTTACAGTAATTGCTTTGTACAGAGTTGTGGCTGCCTGAGTCGAATGTGTGGAAATGAAAAGGTGTCCTTGCTACTGCTGGAAAGTCCTGAGTGCAAAGAGGGCTCAGCAAAACAAGTTATTCTGGATTAAATATCCCTGAACAAATTTTATCTTCTAGTGTACTGCAAAGATAATCCTGCTATTGCAGAGTTAAAGTGTTTCCTTTACATTTTGCTTATTTTTAAAATTAAAATTAAGGTAGTTCAGTGGGGAACACTGATAATGTAGTCTAATAGTGTTACAAACCAGCTTTATACAGAAATAGTGACCCTACTCTCTCAATCCAGGTTAATTTTCTTTTGTAGACAAGTCCTAACTGATCTTATCAAAACTAAGATACAGTCACTTGCAATGTGGTTTTTTCCATTAGAAGATTGCCTACAGCTCCTCCTTTTCTTAGAGATAAAAGCAAAGGAAAAGATAATGTGGTCTGGATTAGCTATTTATTGGATTGCCAGATAATTCACACAGAAAGAAAGGTTTTCCCAAAACACAGAAGTCTAACCCTGAGCACTGCCAAACACCATCCCAGCACCTTCAATCCCCCAAGGAGTTGTGTTTAATCTTCCAGGTGAGGGAACAAATGCCCTTAAGTAACTCAGTTTAAAGCTGGACAGAGCAGGGAGCTTTCTGCCCTCTTCCCAATGAAAGAAGGTAAAGCCGCCAAAGCCTGTGACTGCACTTCAGAGAAAAGCCAGCAATTACAACACATTTCTGTGGGTAGGGAGAGTTCCTGCTTTTACTGAGAAAAAGAAACACACTTTGACACAATTTTCCTTCTTCTTATATGGTAAGGACTCTATTATGGAGCTGTGGTCAGCCCTGAACCTGGGCTGGTCGTCAGCAATGGTGTGTCTGCAAAGACTCACCTTCTCTGGTCTCTTCAGCTCCAGCTGCTGGGATTAAATTACTGTTTTGTATAAATTAATTCATATAGTTTATCTCTGTCATCCCTGTTGTCCCATCTACCAAGGGTTAGGAAGTTGTGGGCAACATCTCGTGATCTCCTTCAAACCATGAGCAAAATCTTGGTTTGATCCGGGCTCTCAGGCTGTTTACTCACCTCCCTCTCTTTGCATCTCTGAGCAAAGGCGGTGGAAACTCAGGCCTGTATTTCTTATTTTGAGGTATCTCATTGTGTTTAACCAGAAACATCTCAGATGCTGCACCCACTTGGGTAGATGAGTTTCTGGATATTCAGCAAAGGGAAACAACTCCTGTGGCTGTATCTGTGAGGTTTCGTATTTCTTTATACTTTATTTGTGACATTAAGAAAAACTTGTGGCTAAACCTCATGGGACTGCAAACAAGAGGGCTAAATCTGCCTGCTCTTATTCAGTGTGGGCCAGTGTTCATCATATTCACTTGTCCATGCCCTTGGGATTCTTCTCAGCTAAACTTTCTGCACCATAAGGATCCACCAGGATCTTCTAGATTGCCTCATTTTTCCCAAAGGTCACATTGCTTGGTTAATACTGGTAGGTTTTGCTCTGTTTGTTCTTTTAATAATGACATCAAATTAAACAAAAATTCTTCTAAAAACAATAGGGAGATTTGCAAACCATGAAGGTGCCCCATATGTGTTTAGTTCACAGCTGACATGGGTCAAGTGTCAAACTATGCTGCTCTGGGAACCAGCATAGTTTGCATTGAGCTGTTCTATTGACAGCAATGGTAGCACTGAGCTGTTCCGTTCCTGCCCCATCTGAGACCTGCAAAAAAATTTTGTAGTTTTTTATTTCCCTCAAGCCTTGTGAGAAGCTTTCACTTTGTCGCTCTTCTCATGTCCTGAGGGAGGCCAAATCAGTTCAAACCTCTCAGGTGAGGCTGGCTGAAGGCTGGCAGGGGGTGAGTTCTTGGCAGGTTTCCCACAGGAACTTTGTGGGAACCACTCAAGCAGGTTTCAGCAAACTGCTCCAGCTTTGAAGCAGCTGTTATCAGGCTGCAAAATCTGATGAAACTGCTTGACTTTTCCTGAGAAAATCTGGATGTGAAGGATAATTCTTTAACCGTTACTTGCTGTAGTGTTGGAAGAACTTATAGCCCTAAATACTTCTACTTTCTCCATCCCTCTGTAAGTCGGGAACTTGGTCTCTCCACTCACCAGAGAAGGAGCAAAGACACAGCACTCACATTCAGAGCACAGACTGCAGGGTGCTTTCAAATGCCTGAGATGGGTTTAAAATCCACTCATGGCTACTCAGGGGTCATTGTAGGCAAGTGCAGGTGAACCAGGCTGAAGGAAAATGCCAGTTCCCGTTGCTCTGGGGACACAGTAGCGTGTCCACTGCAGTCTGAAGCCCAGCCAGAGAGTGACTTGTCCCAAGGTCACACAGATAGACTGTGGCAGAGCAGGAAAACAAAGCTGGATGCAAGAAGTCTTGATTAAAACTTTTGAGATACTTCTTGGGGAAACATTGCTCATGCTTTCCTCAGTTCAGGACATAAAAATGATGTTCCTGTGCTTGGGGTCTGGACTGCGCCCTAACTTGCACAGACTACAAATCTACACTGAGCACTCACAGTCAGTTATCAAATTGTTAAATCTCAAATTTTGGCAAATATCAGCATTGTTTTTGTCAGTTGAGGCTTCCAGAACAGTGACTGGGCATGACCTGGGAGACAGCACGGAAAGAGTCCACTCTGGGTTGGTAAATCCGCTCCGTCCTGCTGATAATGGTGTGTGGTGTTATTAGAAGTGAGCACATTGTGCCCCTGCCTCCAGGGCCAGAATGTGGTCTGAGGCACAGTTTATTTGTTGGTATAAACAGAATTATTGATTACATGAGGATTACTTCTTGTGTACCGTGAAATATGAAGGAAGAGATTGCTTTTTGACCCTGATTCGCCTATAACCACAGAAAATTTGTTGTCCTATTCCAGGATAAAAAACAAACAAACAAAACCCCAAACAAAAATAATGAAAGTTATTCCTAACACAGTCTTTATATGGAAGGGGAGAAAAAAACATAAAAGCATTTTTTCAGGTATTTCATCTCTACTGTTTCTTAGTTTCTTTTCATGTTTATTTACTAGTTTGTCTGAGAAAAGATAATAACTGAGAACTTGCCTGTCTGAGATCAAAATAAATATGACAACTGCTAGTTTAAAGAAACCTTTGTCAGCAGATTGGTTCCTGTAATACTGCCTTCAATTAATTAAGTATCAGACATTTATGAACACTAGGCGAAATAGCAGCCAATAAACCAGAAATCTCTATTACCACATTTGTGATAAACACATCAGCTGGATATTGAATCTGCTCTTGCTTAAGCTGAAGCATTCCTTGCATTCATTTAACATCATGAAACCTCTAATTGCAGTTTTGCTACTGGCCAGATTCTCAATTTTTCTCACATTAGCAGCTGTACTTTAAATGAGTCTTGCTCCATTTGCGTTTGTGGAGTCTTTCTGACTGCTCTAAGATTAGTCCCTCCTTAGATGTCCCTGAGGGGGACCCCTCCATGGGACAGAGAAGATATGAAAGCAGAGCTCACCTACATCAGAGTAGGCATCTATGCACCAATAATATCCACAAACTGATTATCCCTTCAGTAAAATCAGTTAGAGTGTAAGATTGCCCTACCTCCAACGAGCAGATACTTCCTTAGAGGCAGTGTGGCTCTGCATCCATTTGTGATACCACCTGTCCCAGTCCAAGCATGTGGCTCAGGATTTTGTGAAGTTGTCTATGGCTGGAAAAAGCTACCAAGTCAAAGCAAAATAATAAAACATGTGCAGGGAGAAGATCAGAAAAGGGAGGCTGGAGGCTGCAGATACTTTTCATCTCAGCCTTTGCAGATGAAGACAGGATTGGGCAGGCTGAGCTCAGAATAGTTGCTCAGAAGCATGAAAGCAAGTGGAAAATGTTTGAAGCCTAGGAGCATCTTCTGGCTCACAGATTGGGAAACTAATTTGGGAAAAAAAATACACTTTTACTCTTCCAACTCTGTCTCCATACTGTCCAGCAGCACTAGGGAGGGCTCCTGACCTTCCTCACCTGGGTGGGCTGGTGGAGCTATGCCTTTGCTGGGAGATGTCTGCAGATACCAGCTTTTGGGGATGTGATCAGGCAGCCTGTATGCTCAATTTGGGCAAGTAATTGTTTCCTTGCATTTTTAGGGGAATTCTCCACTCCTTCCCTTGCTTAGTTCATTAGGAAAGGTCTCTTCCTTGGCTTTGATAGACCAGGCATTAAGATAAGTCTCTTCTGCAAGGCCAGACTATGAGCCCTGAGTGCACCGAGAATATGAAACTGGGTTAACACATACCAGGATAAGTCATTCCAGTATAAACAAACAGCAGAAAGGCAGCAGAGACCCAGCAAAGCAAGAATGAGTGTTTGGGTTTTCTTTTTGAATTACCATTCTTCAGTTCAGAACTTCACACTCCTTGTCAATCTCTGAGGGACCTTCCACCTTCAGCTGACCAGGGGTGTGGAGAGCAAGCTCTTGGGGGTGAGGCTCATTCCTTCCCATCCAGCAGCTGAGAGCTCTGGCCATGTAGAAGACTGCAAAGAAAATATTCTCCATTGACCTTCTGGATGACCTTGGTTCTTGCCTTTCCCTCCCAGCTATTCCACTTTTTAGTTTTGTCAGCACTTGCAGGGGGACATGGCCTTTTGTGCAGTGCCAGGCCTTGATGTGAATAATAATAAAGAAGCAATTGGAAGGTTGTTTAGGAGAAGAGAAGAGCAAGATGCAATTACAAACCCCTTCTGCTGATAATAATGGCTCATCCCTGTGGATCTGGGATGGATGTCATCTGCTTGGGAAAGGGAGAAAGCCCAGCAGAACTTTGCCATTTTCCTAAAAAGGATTATCCTCTGTGGACATAAAAACCCATTTTGTTCCTTTATTAAATATTTGCTAATGCTTGCCAATGTTTCTACACTGACATGGTATCTTCTTATGACAATCATCCCTGTGTTTTCCCAAAAGGTCTTTGTAGCCCCTTACTGTACTGGCTGTGTGAGCTCTTGGAGGGCTCTGAACTTCTGTCTTCAGATTTACAAGAGATGGGTATTCTTGGTTTCTGTAACAAGAATTAAAACAAATTCAGGTACCAGCTAGCAAGGCAGAAAAATAAAATTGATTAGCACCAGTAACGAAGACATGACATATTCCCAGAGAAAGGGAGAGAGGAGAGGAGAGGAGAGGAGAGGAGAGGAGAGGAGAGGAGAGGAGAGGAGAGGAGAGGA
>JBBMKD010000145.1:106638073-106652138 GCA_037834095.1 Argya squamiceps
CTATTCTGTGGTAGAAGTGAGAAGAACCTTGTAAGGACAAACTTAAATTGATAAATACAGCCAAAAAGAAGTTCTTAAATTATTTAACGTCCTTTATGCATGTGTGGGTATGCATTTACATGCACATCTTATTTGGCAAAAGATGTAGGTAAGGCTGGGTTAGGTGTTTGGAAAACAGTAATCTAAGAGCAAAACCTGTATTAAACCTCTTCAGACATTGAGAGAAAACTTCTATGCAGTGGTTATTACAGAGGTCAGAGTAAAAAACCTACTGACTGCTTTTCCAAGAGAAGTGTACTGAGTTGGGGAAACTGTAATCTCATATTGGTATTGAAAGCTTTAATTTATGCAGGCCCCACATCCAGTGCCACTTCATAATGTAAACAATGAGACGTGGCTAGAACTTGAGCTGTAAAACAGTTTTAAATACAAATGAATGCCTTCAACAATGTAGGAAAGCAGACACTGTATGTGATGGAGAGGGCCAGACAATGAGAGGCCGAAGGAACAAGCTGTGAAGTCTTTCATATCTCTTTTTCTCACTGGATTTGTCCTGTTCTCTCTTCTCCTACCTACCAAGAGGCAAGGTGTTCATGTGGGGAATAGGCAGTAAAGGAAGTTCTTGGAAGTGAGGCTGTGAAGCATCCTACAAAGGGAGAGAGCAGTGACTGAGCTCCTGAGCATTGCAGGGATGATCACATGCAGTGGCACATGTCATTGCCCTAGCCCTGGACTCACTGGGTGTGAATTGGCCTCACTTTTTCACTGGTCAGGCCACTTGAGGAGCAGGAGCTTAAGGTGAAGCGATGGAGATCTTTGATGACATTAGCAAGGGTGAGCTGGTGGCAGCAGGAAGATTTCCATCTAAAAAGATTTACTGTGGAATCAGCTCGAGGGAAAAGTGGCAATTATTTTTCTGGTGGCAGCTCTGGTATGAAATTTTGCTGAATTTTTTTTTTTCTCATTAGCACCAGTCATGGTAGGCAATTCCTACACAACAGCATTCCTGCATGCCCAGCAGCAGCTCTGCAAGACACCAGACAGCCTTCACAGCTGTGAGTTGGCCAGATCAGCTTTTCTTCCCAGTTTTATGTTTTGCCACCAAACACAACCTCCTCCAGGCCACTCTTGCCAGCAAACTGGCTTCACAGCCAGGGGACTGCTGGGTGATCATGGGTTGTGAGACTGGCATGTCACTAGCTGGCTAATTTGCACGAAGTTTTGGTCTGATAATGGTGTATAGCTAAAAAATTAGTTGGCACTAAGAATTTACTACATGTGTGTAACGTTTCCTGTGTACATATGATGGCAAATATTTTGGTGTCTCGCAGAACAACTCTTCTCTAAAAATTACACAAGCCCTAAAGCCTGCTTGTCTGTGCTGAGGGCATCTGAGAAGGTAAAGGGCAGTCCTGCCTTCCTGCCCCACACCTTTGAAGGCAACATACACCACTGAGGCTCCTAGTGCAATGCAGTGTAAGCAAGGTTATGCAAGGGCGATTAAAGATCCATCTCCAGTTATTTCCTTGTGCTAATGGTGGGAGACCTGGGAGGCCCCATTAAATACTTCCACAGGGAAGCCCAAACACCTGACATGTATCCTCTCACAATATGTAAAGATAAAAAACACCTACAGGGTCAGTTCTGCGACACCTACCCGGCACTGAAACAAGACAGAAAAGCTGCCTCTGTGTAGGACAGGGTCTTGCTTCTCTTACACTTCATGTAATTGTTTCCACCAGTGTTACAGGAGTGTTGTCAGCCTGATGGAGAGGGGTTATTCTTATCACATGTGTGGTGCATTTTTGCACACATGTCAACAGCTTCCTAAAGGGTGCTACGATTCAGGGGTGGCCATGGAGGGTTTTGCTGCTTCTGTTCTAAATACTGAATTACCTGAACTAAATCATGCATGACCTGGCTGGCCCAAAAATCTTCATCTGCATCTTTTCCTGTCTGAAGTTACAGTACTCTTGAAACTGAAAGATTTTTTGAAACAATGTCCACTCCGCCCCTAATTTCATTTTGTAGGATGGAAGGATAAGGTCAGGTTCTCATAGTTTCATTTTGACATGCCCCTAACAAAATGTTCCCCTTTTTTTGCATTAAAATGGTTCATTTTATGTAGTCTTTCAAAATGATTCCAAAAATATTTTTCTCTCACATTATACTTCAGGTTAAAAAATAAAGGAGGAAAAAAACCCAAAGTCACTTTAAGAGGAAATTTTTTTCCCATGTTCAAACTTTCAGGAAGGAAAATAGCAGCAAAATAAACTCACCTAGCTGACTGAGGACAGCCCAGTGTCCCTGCACATGAATTTACCCACCAGGGGGGTGCTCTGGCTCTCATTAATGCAGTTTACAGTGAAAACCAAGGCACTGTATTGATGGGACAAATGATCCTGGCTTCCAGTTTTCCAAGTCTGTTTAGTTTGTAAAAAATTGTGCGGTTCATTAAGAAGAAAGATGTTGTTAGCAGTATTTCATTATGCAATTCCATCTCTTTGACAGAATCTGTGACTTAATATGAATCACCTTTTTCCTAATAATTTTCCAGAATGATTTCTTAGTGCAGATTTTAATACATTAAACAAATACATTAACAAATTCAGTGCCAACTTAATGCAACATGGAAATATTCATGTGCATTTTCCTCTAAAATTCACAGTTCATTTTGTTCATGTTCTTGACTCTTTGAGTGAGGCTTTATTCACAGATAAGCACAAAATATCCCCTAAAAGAGCTTTCACCATGTAGACTTTTGCATCCAGATGACAAATCCACTTTTCTTTGAAAGTGCCTGTAATATGTGTTAATAAATATTCTAACAGTGGTGGTTCTTTGTTAACGAACCTTAATTTTCCTGTCCATAACTGATTTCCCAACTGCATGTAGAAAAAACACTGGGCACCCAGTTGGTGCACAACAGATTTGTCATTGTAATGTAAATGGCATAGAAATTTGGGACACCAGCAGAGAAATGTGAACATTTCTGAAGATTTACAAATGTCTCTCCACTCTTTTCTTTCCCCAGGGTTCAAGATTAGCACAAGCATTAGGCTTTAGGTATATACCCGAAAATAAATTTCACAAGCATGACAAGCTTAAGAGGTCCCCTACTATCATAAAACATTTAATTTTTGGTTTTGGGAATTCAACTGTAAAGGAATGGATGCTTTGTTTTTTTAATTCCTAAAAGAATAAAGTTTATATCCTTACAACTTTTACCATCTTTTTGCCTCAAAATTTTGGAAGTGGGGGAAAGGGAACATCCTTGAAGGGAAATTTGTCTTATATAAATGCCAAAAGCTGTAATTGCCTTAGATTCATGGTCTTTTCATCACAACATTCACCTCAAAAGGCAAGTTAAATCAGATCATTTGTCACTGCTTAACAGATCTGAACAAAGCTCAGATAGGAACTATTCTGATACTTTCATTGTGGAAAAACCAATTACATTTTAAAGTAGCAAAAATAACAAAGGAAAATAAGGCACAATGGGATGTGTTTTCATTTCTTTTAGTGCAGCTAAAAAAAAGATAACCAGGATAGGGAATAGCCCAGGATGAAGCTCAAAAAACTCAGGTTCATCCCTAAAGCATTTGAATTGGCTTTTCCCTCAGCTTCTTCACTGAGGATACAGTGGACCCAAAGGACAACATTCCAGATGTTGTTTGGTAAAAGGAGCAGTTCAGGGTGTGGAATGGTGGTTTTGGTGCAGGGCTATGCATTCAAGTATTCATATTCTGCTGTGACTTCTCTACAATGATTTTTTCCCATCATAAAGGAAGGCTGTGGTGCTGCTGGAGAAATTCAAAGAGCTGTTGGAGTTTTATGAGCCTTTTCCATGTAACATCAAGAGGTCAAATACATAAAAGGTTTAGAAGGTCATTCTAACTCATTCCCTGGCCTGTACAGGATTATGAGGAAATACTAATGGAGAAATTAATTCAGATTGGCTTGGATGGGAAATCAGTCATGTGGGTTGGAAACTGGCTGAAAGGTTGTAAACGAGGAATCATGATAAATGATAATGTAACAAGTTTATGGAAGGTATCTTGCAGGGTATCTGGAGAATTTGTGTTAGGTCTGGTCTCATCTAACATCTCTATTAATTATCAGGAAACAGAATTGAATTGCACAGGAGTGAAGTTCACAGATAATATTAAGCAAGGAGGACATGTCAGCAGCAGCTGAGTCACATAATTTACACAGACAGATCCAGAGCAGTTAGAAAGCTGAGCAGAAAATAATACCATTTTCTGGAGAGCTTTGTTTGCGTTCTGGTGCCCAAAGAGCAATGTAGGGTCCTTGGAACTGATTCCTGTTAGCTGAGTTCTGCCAACCTCAAAGTGAAGGTGCAGCACTTAAATGACATGACCAAGGTCAAAGAAAAAGTTGATGTTGAAGTTGGAGTTTTGCAGCTCTCAGAGAAAGGGCACTTTCACCTCTGACTCTGACACTGCTTTGCAGTGCTCCATTTCAGTACTCGATGTTCTCCTTCCTCCCTCACCTTCCTGCAGATCAAGCTCAGCAGGACACACAGAGTTCCCTGTGTAGAGCTTGAACAGTGCTTTGGAGCCTGCAGAGCATCTGCTAAATTGTCAGGGAAGTCTTGATGGAATGTTGCCTTTCTTTGTTCCTTTTGTTATTGTTCTAGAATGAAACAAGTCCTCTTCTAGAGTTTTGTTCTGACTGTGGATTTTTGATGAGTGATTTGACTTGGATTTTGATGATTTTTAAAAGTCCTTTTGCCATGTTGTGCATTTTTTGATTGTTCCCCAGCATTTCAAATTTGAAAATCCTCATACCCCTAAAGTCACAAATTGGTTCCATTTTGTCCCTTTGTTGAATTTTGTCATTTCTTAATTGTATTCTGGTTGTGCCAGGGAAAAGTTATGGGATCAGACAGTCCTAAAACTTAGTTGAAAAGGTTAGTTTCGAAATATTCAGCTGGATCATGTCCTACTGTTTCTTGTCCAACTTGAGCATGATTGCAGAGCAGTTGTCTAGGAAATGGCTGGTGATGTTTGTGAAAAGTACTGTGGAGTCAGGTCATTTCTTCTCTTTTTGTCCACAACATCAGGGCCTTTGCTGCAGTGGATGGGACCTGGTCTGGTCTTCAGGATGTGATCCTTTCAATGAGGGTCTGTGGTGGAGAAATTTCTGGGTGCTCATGCAGAGAGTCATGATAGCAACACGTCTGTTTCCTCTAATTATGAACCCTTTTCTATTCAGCATTTATTCTAAATACCCAGTGTGTAACCAGAGGATAGAAGGGTGAACATCCAGGAGTAATTAATTTCAGTTTTTCTGAACATCTACGTTAGGACAGGAGAAACTCACCATTCAGAGACAACATGGACCAGAGAAATAATATTCATATTATGCATTAACCTTTCAAATGGCTAAAATTAAGTGAGACGAATGCCATTGTACTTTTATTTCAAATCACCCAAAAAAAAAAGTTCCATGAAATTTCTGTAAGCATGAGGATATGCTAAATCTAGAGATCTTTACAGAATAGGCTCATGTCAGGTGAAGCTTTTCCAAAAATCCTAGGGAATAATCTGTGTTTGCACTGACATGAGAAAAAAACCTCCCAGAATAATTTCACAGGGAAAATCTAGGCTCCTTCTCAAGTCCATTGCAACTTTTTCTCACTCCAAATCTCTGACAGGGCTTTGAAAAACTCTTTTTGGAAATTATTATTAGACAGTTGCAAAAGAACTAAGACACATTAATCTGAATAAGGAATTAGCTCCCACTGAAGGAACTGGAATTAAATGCCATCCTCATCCTAAATAGATTGCCAGATATTGGCAGTTTATTGCAGCAGGGAGACAGAGATTTTGCAGAGTGCTCAGAAGACAAATGCTGAAATTCCATCATCTGGAAGTGCTTTACCATCTGATTACTCTTTGGCTTAGTCTATCAGAATTTTTCCCTAAATATTTGCTTGAAATCCAAAGGTGGCTAGATACCACAAGGTCCCACCATCTGCAACATTTTTGTTTTGGAATTAAAAGTCCAATCCTTCCTGTTCTGCCAGAACCAAAACCTTTCCAAATAGACTATAATAATATAAAATTGAAAAATCACTTTGCACAGCAGGTGATTTTGAAAAACCCTTTTTGTTTTTTAACACCTATTGCATTACAGTAATTGTAAAATATATATTTGGGGAGAAAAGCTTTGATGTATTGCAAAGAAACATCTGAAATAAGTTGAAAAGATGGCTTTTATTACTAATATTATTTACAGAGAATTTCTGCATTTCTCCAGAAGTGCTTATACACAGTAATTAAATATTTATCGTACTTTGTATCTTGAGCTCATTCTTAACAGCAGCACTACATTAATGTATACATCTTGGAACACATATAACCTAACTTTAAGCATTTTATGAAGGTACATAAACTAGGCTTTAGGGTATTGTAAGCTTTAGGAGGACTAAAATCCCTAAGAATGAGATTCAGTCCATTTAGGATAAAAATTGCCCTCCAGAGGTGCCCTGTTTTCCTCTTTTCCTGTAGCAGGCAGTGAAGTAGTCCTGACATTTTCACAGTAGTCCTGACATTTCCAATCTGATGCCTTGGTTGGGCAGCCTGACTCAGGATCTCAGAGCCTCAGTTGTGGCTTCTCATGTTTTGAGCTTTCTTCTGGCTGAAGAGGCACATCAAAAATCAGAAACTCTCCTTGAAGATAATCAGGATTGTATACCCAGAGTAGAGACAAATACTCAGCTGTGAAATGCAGCCACCTTTAGGATGGACCTGTTCAGGTGTGGCACAGCTGACATCACCACCAGACTGGGGGTCTGAGCAGAGAAAATTAAAGAAACCTTCTGCCAGATGGCAGCAAGGAGGGGATGAGGAGATTAAATCTTTATTTTTCCTTTTTTTTTTTTTTTTTTCTTCCCCTCCTGCTCAGTTTGCATAAACCTGGATTATTTCTCCAATCCATTTCACCATGCACCACATGAGCAGCTGCTGCCCAGCTTGGCAAGGAGAAGATGCAAGTTTAGGACAGAGAGGAAAGGGATGCCTTCTTTGGCAGCATCACCAGTTCACACTGAGAAATACAGCAACTAAAGAAAGTCCAGCATCAGAATGGGAAGGTTTGTGGAGCATGGGCAGCTTCTCCAGCTCTGTGTTTGCACAGCACCTTGCACAGCAGGGTCCTGGGCCCTGCCAGAACCTCACTGGTGACCAGTGATTATGGTCTGAACTGAGACCTCAGCATCTGCTGGACTTTGTTTGTGTCTTGCCAGTCCTCCACAGCACAGAGGCTGCATTGAGATCATTTTCCAGGCATGCAGACCTTGTTCAGTGGCACCCCCTGCAATCTCTAGGTGAAGGGTTTGGGATGTAAGATTTCCTGGTTGTCTCACCCTGTTGTGTAACACTTGTATATCACTGCAATGTGCCCTGTGCTGAGACAGTGCAAGACGCCCTCTCCCACAGAGTATGAGTGAGAAAATACAGAAATCCAACCCTCATAGTGTCAGTGAAATCCCAGTGTAAGAGCTCTGCAGTGATGAGAGGCACTGGGAAGCCCAAAGTGGAGAATGATAGAATCAGTCCAGTTGGAAAGAAAATCAGGTCCAACAATTAACCCAACACTGCCAAGTCCACCACTAAACCACATCCCCAGACATCACACCTACATGTTTTTGAACAATTCCACATGATGCCATGGGCTTTACTTTTTTAACTGGGATATGAATTAAAGAAGACTTGTTAGAGAACCTCACATGACAACACCTTTATCTCTATGGGCTACTGAGGACACAAGATTTTACCATGAAGGGAACATATTACAAGGTGACCTCGAGACAGAACTTACAACTATAAAAGCTACCTAGTGATGTTCAAATGTGGGTTTCAAAAATCTCTATGAATGTACTGAATTCAAAGGTACCCTGAGTGGGAGTCAGCAGAACCCCAGCTTTATTTAGATTTTAATGCATAAACACAGGCCTACTTAAATGCCTCATTCCCACTTCCCCTTCCCAGATCCTTGTCCAGCACCGTGAAAAAAATAAAAAAGAATAAAAAAGGAAAACGTCTGAAACTAGACATTTTTTTGGCTCTCTCCAGCTAGCAAATGGCCAAACTCATTAAAAAACAGTGTGTGCTGGAGAGAAGGGAGGGATGCTTCATGGTAGAGAAATTGCTTCACAATGCCAAATTTGAGAATAATAAAAAAGAGGGGAAACTGATTAATTATCTCTTAAAAAAGAGGAATTTTCAACTACGAGTGTTAAGTGTCCTCAACTGTATCTGCTTTGTGCAGTGCCTTGTTATATCTTACTGAGCATTGTGAGAGTAGAAGTCCCTGCTAGGACTTGGCTAAGAGCACAGCAGCATCTTGTATTCAAAAGCTGGGCTTAGCTAATCCAGTTACCTGTAAATTAACCTCAAAACCATTCTAGCCTCAAAATCTTGCCACATCACACTTGGCTCTGTCTGATTCTCAGTTACTTCTTTTCTTCCTGCCTTTGATAGAACGTTTTTGGTGTTTCAGTACTTTGGCTACCGGTCCCTAGAGAAAACAGGATGAGCAGAGACAGATAAAATTAAAGGGATATTTGCCAACATAAAACATAATTTAAAAAGAAAAAATCACCCTTTTCTGTGTCATTATTGAAACTTCAGATTGTAAGAGCTTAAATGATTCCTGTGGATCGGCTTTACTGCTCACTTTTTATTCTCTGACGTTTGTTTTTTTAACATTTCCTTTAAATGAAGTAATAAAACCAGGCAAATCCAATCCCTTTCACTTTCTGGCAGTTTTCCTTCCTATTTCTTCTGTGTATTGGACTTCAAGTGGTGTAGGGAAAGCAATTAGAAGAGGCACACAGTGGGATGCTCACTAAGCAAGAGGGTCCACAAATATGCCAGTGAAAACCCGTGTCTTCCCTCTGGAATCTCCTGTTAAGGACAGTCACTGGATCCCACTCTCATCCACACAAATCTCTTCATGTTGGGCTCATGGAGTATAAGTTTTTCAAGCAGTTTTATGTCTTTTGCTTTTGCTGATAGGGAAGGAAGACAAGAAAGAAGGCTTTCTGTATTTTTGGTGTATTCTGCTGTCTTTTTTTAAATTTAGTAATTATGATCTTGTTAACCTATATCTCCATGGATCTCAAGAAATCTTAAGATTAAAAATTCTCCAAAGATAGAAGGAATTTTGGTTGCATGTTGTCCTGTTTACTCCTTTTGGAGAAATCCACGACCGTCTTGAGATAACAAAACTGTTGAGTTTCACTGGGGTACAAAGATAGCTTTAATTCATTAATTCTTTTACTTTTTGTTGCTAATATAATCCAAATAACTGCATTTAGGAGAAGGATTTATTTATGCAAAAAACTAAACAGTTCCATTCTTCCTCCTCCTTCCAAGCAGCTCATTTAATTTCCTTTTTTTTGCTGAAGAGCTGAAAAATCAACAATACTCTGAGACTCCCAAAGGCGTCTTCCATCTGTGTTGTAGAAGACACTGTCTTGGTGCATCATAGTTTAGAAATGGACAGAGACTGAAAATTGGGCTAGATGGACCACTGGTCTGCACTGAAAAAACACTTTTTATTTTTTTTACACTCATTGCAATTTTCTTCCTTTCCTTTGAACATTTTTAATAATGCGCTTAAGCTGTGGAGGAAATCAGAATTAATACAGAGTATTCATTGATTAAAAGTACTCATGATATAGATTCACAGAGACTGCCAAACATGAGAGATGGTAATTGCATTCTTCAAACACATTCCTGCATATGTCAGTGAGAGTGTTTAACTGTATCTATCCAAATATTGGTGGTTTATGCAATTCCCTTGAGGCATTGCTGTCAGTGATTCATTCCTGTGTTTCTCCTTGGCACAAACAAAATCCTTTGGGATGAAGAGTAGCTGTGGGCAAGACCACAGAGACCAAAACTTTTTTCTTTTTTTAATTGTACCTAGGCAGTTTTCATAACTTAGCAACTGGCAGAGGCTAAAATGTTTTCCCAGTTTGCATAAGTGGAGAGTCACAGCTCTATCATGAAATACAGGAGCTTGAATTTCCCCCCACTTGGCATCTCCTTGCAAAAGTTCTGATCTGCACTGGCTACTTGTACCATCACACTTAATCCTGGAGGATTTAGGGGCCAGATGCAGCCATACCTTTTGCTTTGTGATTCCTCCACTGGCAGGGACAGGCTGTGAAAGCAGAGGCTGGTCCCAAGGTGTTGCCTCGAAGGCTTGTGATCCTCGGCAGGGCAGAGCACAAACTCCAAGGACAATGAATGGTGAGGAGGGAGCAGGGGCTCTGTGCCTGCTGAAAACAAGAGGACAGTCGTGTCTTAATACCTGTCCTGGTAGATTTACACACCCAGGTAACCTACAACTTCAGAGGTCCTGCTGACATGAATCTCCTGTGGAAGGTGAACTTGTGTCACCTCCAACAAACTGTGCTGAGCCACCCACTTTCCTCCTGAGTGAGCCGTCCCCAGGCTGCTGGGCATCCAAAAAATGCTGTGGCCTTCACCCCTGCACCCATCTCATGGGGCTGGGGTGCAGACACCAGCTCACCTGTCTGAACAGTTCGTGCCAAAGCTGTTTCACTGCTGTGCCTGTGTCCTGTTCCCAATAGAGGGCAGAGAAGAAAAAGACACAGAGACCAGCTGTACCCCAAAATTATCTCCCAGTGCTTGAAGTTCTCTTTGTGCTGTCTGTGACCCCCCCATCTTCCAGCACCCTCCCCACCTAGGGAGATGAGTGATCACAGCCCACGTGGGTATTGCTCATCAGCTTCAAGGACACCACTGTGCCCTTGGGTGCACGGGTGCTGTTCAGGACAGCTGGGGACAAAGCTCTGCAGTTAATCTATTCCTCTTTTCCAAAAGGAAGTGGGATGGGATCTGAGATGGACTGAATGGGTATCTGACCTTGTGAGTGAAGAGATCAGTTGAGCAATGAAGAGCTTGAAGATGGGACAAAGAATGAAGGAGGGTTGCAAAGAATGTAAAGATGAAATATAGTCTAGGAGAGAAGTGGAGTGAAGCTGGTATAGGAGGGTGAGGGCTTATCTTGTATTTGCTTCCCAGACGGATGTGAAAGGGAAGCAGAAAGTGAACTTAGAGCCTTTTTTATTTCCCTTCTGTCCTTCCCTCACCTTGACAGAGATGGCTGTTGTGGGTGGTGGGACACAGGGACAGCTTGTCCAAAGATATGGTAGATGCCCCACCCCTGGAAACATTCATGTCCAGGCTGGACGTGGCTGAGCAACCTGGTCTAGCTGAGGATGTTCCTGCTCATTGCAGGGGTTTGGTCTAGGTGACTTTCAAAGGTCCCTTCCAACCCTGACCAGACTATGATTCTCAGAAAACCTGACAGGGTGGCACTGAAGGAGCAAAGTGGGGAGAACCACTCAGAAACAGCCTGTGCACTGCCAGAAGCTCCTCCAAAGAGAAGAGCTCTCTAACGGCAGTCACACTTTGCTACTGCACCCTTGTGAATTCTTCCATAATTTGATTTACTTCTAGGGACATTTCTCTTATTCTCTGCTATTAATACTACAATATATAAGTCTCTTGAAACACTTTTTATCTGTTCTTGTTTTTTTTTTATCAAAAACTAGAAACCCAAACTTGTTAAAGGTAGGGGCACAGGCCAATAGCCATCAGAAAGAGGTGCCAGATCATTCTGGTTCCCTTTTGGACGCTCTGTATACTTCTTTCTTTCACTTAAAAATCACCCTAGAAGTCCATGACATCCCTGGGAAGGGGATGAAGGTCTGTGGGTTTGTTAACCAGCGGGATGTGTCCGTGAAGGGGCCGGTGTGAGCCAGGAATGACAAGGCAGGTCAGGCAGTTTTTGGCATGATAAAATCTGGAGTCAAGTCTTAAGTAATCTCATGCCTCTGCTTTAACTGGAGAGAGACAGGCAACTGCAGAGAACAAATCTGCTTTTGACTTGTACCTCAGGATGGAGCAGATCATCCTTTGGATGTGTCTGACTCTTCACAGTGTCTATAAAGCAAATTTTCTCAGCCAGCTGGTGAGCTGAGCTTCATCATTGCTGGGTAGCCAGAAATAACTGAATTCTTCTTTATTGCAGCAGAGAGACAATTATTTCCTGGATAATTTCTCATGGCCACTTTCAAACTAATAATTTTTGCTGTGTGAGCAGACCCCTTGGCCATCACTCTGTCCCTGTTCCCAGCCAGCCAAGGTGCAGCTCTACCTCAAATGTGCTGCCCTCAGTGTTCACCTGCTCTGGATGCTCCCTCCATCCTTCATCCATACAGAACAGCTGCACAGCAAACAGTGCAGGAGCACCCACACAGATGCAAGGGCAGGAAAACTGCTACATAAAAATGTTTGGGAAAATGCTGACATGAATCAGCATTACCTGCTTTGCTCTGGAAAGGAATGCTGCAAGAATTTTTGGTAATGGAGTGGCTGTGTAACAGGGATTGACTGGGACAAGGTCTCCATGCATAACTGTACTGGGGACAGGGATAGAAAAATCAGTTTGATTGAGGAGAAAAAAACGTCCTCCAAAATTTTACAATGGGGCTGAAGGGAACATGAGCAGTCCAATATGTTCAACTTTAAATTAAAGGGGATATAATTTTTTAATTATTTTTTTTATCTTGAAAACTGTCAGAAAGCTGACAGAAAATCAACTTGCTTCATCCTAACTTATGTGGCTTTTAGCATAATACTTTCTGTGACCTACAGTAGAGCAGGAATGTCCTTATCAGAGGGAGAAACAACTGCATTGATTTCATTAGGATGTTTATCACACAATGTATTTCAGCAGACATTCCTGGTTGCCCTCTGTTGAACAGTTTAAGCTTTTAAGATAAAATAACATGCAAGCAGGGTGGCATACTTTGTCCCAACATTTCTATAATGTAGGTTGATAATGATCTATCACTCCAGCTGATGAGAGGTAGCAGTTAAAGAAAAATAAAAACAGAAATAAATTTGTTGGCTAAGGTCCTGTAGGTGTACGTGAATGAGAGTGATCAAGCAATAGGGAACAAGGGCTCCTTTCCTCAACAAGGGATCTGCAAAGAGCTTTAAAACCCTTGCCAGCCAAAACTCTGCTAAGCCAGGTACTAAGAAGGCAGGAGCCATGCCCTCTCAAAAATACCTCAAACCCTCCCTTTTTCCTGTGAGAGGAAAGCCAGTGGAGCCTGATGCCATTCAGAGCAGAGATAAATGATAGAATAACTTATGTTGGAAAAGACCCTTAAAATCACTGAGTCCAACCACTGACTTACCACTGCCAGGCCAATCACTGAACCTCATCCCTCAGTACCAATCCCCACTGTGGCCCTCCCTACCACCTGCTGCACTGACTACAGTCCTACTTTCTTTCTAACTTGATGTGATATGGAGCAAAGAAAACACCTCAGCAGATGGTAAGGCCCTGCTGAGGGCTGCAGTGACCGCACAGAACCCCAGTGTGGAAGCTGGGCCTGCAGCAGCTGCACTGAAAATATTAAACAAACAAACAAACAAAAGGCCACAGGTAATTTTAGTGGTGAGGGAGTATTTCTAGTGTCCCTCTGGGCTGCATGCTGAGAGGATCTGTGCCTACTACTATTATCACTAGCAAAAAGATATTTAGCTCAGTAGGAGCAGCTGTTTTCCTTTAACATGAGAGGCCCAGAGCTCTGGAGCAAGTCAAAATTCCTATGCCACTTACTTATCTTCTTAAGAAACTAAGGATCTAGCCACCCTTTACAGACAAGTTTCCAGCCTGAAACATGGTAGGGGTTTATTCTGTACCCATCAATTCACAATTAGTGAACCTTACTGCTGAATGAACAAGGAGTCTGGATTTTAAACCACAAGCAAGGTCAGGCCTGCATAGACACAAGGTGGCAAAGTCCATCAGGCTGGGGGAAAAGGAAGGTGAAGCTGTTCATACCTGTCATCTTAGTTCTCATTCTCCTCCCTTTCAGAGTCTAAATATATCAAATGGCTTTGGGGCAATGTCCTGGGTTGTAGAATAAGATATGCACAAAGTATTCTATCACCCTCTTCATCATCTGTTGAAACCAATTGTT